>JAOXYL010000042.1:10469828-10481210 GCA_028564955.1 Terapon puta
ATGTAGACCTGCGACTTGGGTTTTGTTTTTTTCCAAAAAGACAATGGCTCCAAGCAAAAGGCAAAGCTACACTGGCTCTCTCTCTCTGCCTCCCTCCTCTGCTCTGCACTCCTTATGTGGCCACTGAGGCGAGGCAAATCCGGGCCTGATTAAAGAGGATGGTCAGATGAAATGGAGGAGGAAAGAGACAGAGAGGGAGAAGGAAACTGACAGGGAGACATCAAAAGAGAGACAGAATAATAACAGAATCATTTCTGCTGGTACCCTTTAAAAAAAAAACAAAATTGGATCCAGCCACCTCTGACAGTCTCTTACAGAGACGTCCTACACACGAGTAGACATCTGTTGAGCTCACCAACTTTAAGGTGGAGGGCGCGTCCATGTGAATGTCACTATTTATGCAAGTAAGCTCAGAAGTTAATTACAGCACAAGGGCATAGCAGTGGACTTGCACACTGTGTATTTAATCTCTAAGTACAAACTGCATTCATTACGTCAACCATTTTTCAGTGCGTACCATATGTTAAGATTGAATTCTTGCCTTCCAGGTGGCAGCTGGTTCGCTGGTTTTTATTTCAGTATGCTACTAAAATAAACTTGTGGCAACCTTACCATTTTCTTGACATTTTCTGAAAGTTACATTTACAGTGTGGAAACTTAGTTGCATTTAAACAACTCGCATTTACAGACTCATAAACGTCATTAAGTTAGGTGTAAAATATTCACACCAGAAAGACGTGAATTTTTTTCTTATGCTAAACAAGACGTAAAAGTCTACAGCCATACTAGCTCCGCAAGGTCCTACTTGTTTTGACTTAAATGGTAATGTCAGCATTTTAGTGTGCTCACATAAGTCTGGATCAAAAAACTTTCAGGGCTCCTCAAATAGTATTTACATCACGGTGAAGCCTGCGGAAACAGACGACTGTGTGAAACGTCAAAAAAATCGATTCAGTTCGCTTTGGATGTTTGTGACTTGTTACAAAGGGGTTCAATCGTGGCGGACCTCTTGTGTTATAAAAGTCTGAGTAATCATGTCCTAAAAAGAGACTGAAGCGCCGTCTTTACCCCCTCCTGTCATCCCTCACAGCCTTTCCTCTGACGCCCTCAATCCTGTAGCCTGCCCCCCCACCCCTCCCTTCCCTCTGCTTCAGTGCTAATAAGGAGAAGTAGAACACTCTCTGTATCGCTGCCACATCTCATCAGCCAAACCATGCCTCAAAAAAACCCCAACACCCCAACACACAGCGCGCAGAGAAACGAGGGTGATATGAAGATAGGGGCTGCGTGGAGGGTGGATGGTGCGGCACGGATGATCAGATCTAATAAATAGTGGGGAACAGGGTCTCGTTGGAGAAGTCGAGAAGCTCCCTGTGGATGGGGGGTTACTTGCCAGTAAAAAACTCATAAAGTCTTGCCCATCGCGCTGCTGTACACACAACAATCTAATCACCACTCAGCACAGCCCGGTGTGTGCGCAGTGCTGTGCTGCAATATTTCACTGCGCTACTCTGCTTGATGCTGAAACACACATGCACGGGCCCCAAAAAGACGACATAACCTGCAAGATCCGGATCAGGACTCACTAACTTACAGACAAAACTGATCACAGAGGACGACATTGATGCCTTAAATGCCATGCTTTAAGATTACCGTGCCTTGCAAAGCGAGGACACCGAGCCTGGGAGAGAATAGAGTTAAAAAGAGGAAAAAAAAGGGTAATGTTTATGCTTTGTATCCGCTCAGATGTTTTTTGGGGGGGGGGTGGGGGGTTTCTATGGTAATATAAAGCAGAGAAATACAAGCCTGGGAGCAATAAAATGCCTTAAAAGGATAACACTGGAGCAGGGAGAGAAACTACAGAGAACAGGGGGTGAGGTAACAGAACATTTTCTTCTTTAAAAGTCTGGACCTGGAGAGGACGCGGTAAATAGATCACCCTGCCGTGTTGTGTGATGCATAACGTGAACGAGAATAAATGCACCTTCTGTTACACTGAGTGTTTAGAATGATGAAGCTGATATCATGGCTAAATGATTATGCTCTTGTGCGATGCAAAACAAAATATTGAAATGTATTCTCATTGGCGCTTACTTTTCTTCCAGGGTGTCCAGCAGTTCAGGAGTATTTTAGAAAGAAAAGAAGAAAATGTTTTTTTTTTTTTATCATATTCCAATGAGGTCCATCAGAGCATGACCACAGATTTCATTTGGGTGTAAATGCTTATACTTTGTTCACAGATAGTTTTTTTATCTTGCAAATGGGTAAAAAACAACAACATTATAACTAATGGGATTCATTACAAAACAAATAAAAAGGAAAACCTGTTGATGCTTTGAGTGCTGCTATTCAGTTAAGTGTGTATATGAACACCACAAGACAGGAAATACACAATTTTCTGACAAAGTTCGGGCTCTATAATTACACATTATTGTAATAGATGGGTAAGAAAAAAGAATTTAATATGAGGGGGGAAAAGAAACGTATTATATTAACAATTTGACTGATCGATGAACCTGGTTTTCTAGCCTGGGGCAAGGGCTGAAGAAAGACTCGGGGTGGGAGGGGGAACCGGAACCACTCCAGCCTCTCTGTCGTTCGCTCTCCTCGTCTTTCTATCTCTCTCTGCCTCCCCTGGTCTCTCTCCCTGGAGACCGGCGGCTAGTGTTACGGTGCTATAGCCTGCAGCTCTTCCTGTGAGGGTCACATTGGGTTGACGGAGAGGACTGGAGGCCGAGTGGAAATGGAAGCGGCTCCTCCCGTAGGCACGGTGGCTTATCGTTCGACACAAAAACAGGAAAGGCTGCAGCTCTCCTGATTTGGCTGCTCGAGCACATGATCATTATGAATATAGGTTTGACTGGAGGGGGTCTTACAGCAAGTGTCATCAGCATCCAAACATCATCTTTCCTGACTTCATGTGCATGAATTGCTGTGTGTGTGTGTGTGTGTGTGTGAGTGTGTGTGTGTGTGCATGCGGGCGTATGGCTGTGTGACTTGTGTTTCTAATAAGTTTAGAGGAGAAGCTGTGTGACGCTTATTTGATTAACAAATTGAAATTTGTTCCACTTTAACCTGACATTTAGTCTGATATTGAATCATAAAATCATATTTGAAAAACTCTGCTGGTTGGTTACGATATTTCTTCTTTCTATTGCTGTTGGATTGTTTTCTGGTGTCTACATTGTGAAACACAGCGGAAACCTCTAAGATAAAACATTGTTTCAATGATTATGTTCAAACACTCTGGCAGACTCCTTTGAGGCTTTATCAGAAGTCACTGCTAATAGTGAATGCTTAAGTTTTCCCCATGTCGACACTGACATGAGAATATTCTTAGTGTTGCAGGTTGTTTGACCTCAAGATAGAATTTGACGTGAAGTTAACTTATCACGCTTCATCCTGACGGGAAAATGAATGTGTGAACCAAATGTCATGCTGAATCATTCAGTAATCAATAAACACAAAGCTTGTGTGGCTTCTGAGAGTGGTGCATTTAGCTCGAGCGGAAAGAAACAAAAAGAACTGCACGTGTATCAAGTCGTTCACCATCAGCCCCAAAGCGACAGCAAGTCGGCGTGTTTCACAAACGGAGCCGTATCGCATCGCACTGTTTTGCTGAGATTTATTCCTCCGAGCAACAGGAAACGAGAACAATCAGAAGTGGCCAGGTATAAAGCGCTGAGCCAACGTGAACTTAACTGGGGGTGAAACACAGCATGTCGCCGAGGATGTGAAACAATGGAGGGAACTTGATTCAGTTAGTTTTGGTCACCATCTCTTATTCACAAATAGCATTTCACTCATGTGAAGAGTATATTGATTTGCTATGTATATTAATACTCCTTTTTTTGCAGTTTCAACATTATATTTCCCTTCCCTGATGTGCACATACATGTTAGGCATGTTATACTATGTAAGTTAAAATTAATTTAATGAAAGTCAAGTGATGAAGAGACATAGATAGTAAGAGGAGAGACAGGGAGGGAGAGAAACAAGGTCTATGTAATCTCAGTGCCAACAGAGACGTCAAGAGTCTTCCAGATCAATGTACGGAGCATCAGTGTAGAGCTGTGCATTTCTCTTTGCAGCCTCCCGCTGTTTGGCTGCACAGCCAGACACTGTGTTGCTGCAAGCTCAAACTAGATTTCTCTAAATGCTCTTTCACCCTCTTCTTCTTCTCCTTCTTCTCCCAGCCCTCACCTTTCCTTTCACCTTTCTCTGCTTCACCTCTCCATCACTCTGCGCCATCAAGGGGATGGTCAATAAAAATCATGCTGGAATTATTAAACAGTCTGAGGAAATGATGCACTGCCTTTGTAGTGTAAATCCTACAGGAGAGGCCATGAGGAGATCGAGTGCATTGATGTGCTTTGGACTTATTTCCTGGTTAGAGCCTGTACAGTAGATCTATGGCTTCACAACTAGCTACTGTTCTCAATGTGCCCTCCTTCTGTAGCCCTAACCCACTTCACACGCTCACACACTGTTTGTCTTTCTCTCCAAACATTCATTCTAGTTCATCCTAAGTAAATGATAAGACTTCAGCACATTACATTAAAAAGTCTGGGTGACCAGACATAGCATTGCCATAATTATAAGAAAGAAAGGGAAGAGAGAAACAGCAGCATGCATTGGAGAAGTAACTATATAAAAAAAACATTATCAAATGACTGTCAAAAATAAGACTGACAATCTCCTGTAAATAGGGAGAGGTACTGACAAGCAGCCAGCCTGCTATGATTGCTCGCTGGCTTTCTCAGGGGAGAACTGATTAATTCAAAGCCACACCCAAAAAAAAAAAAAACCCCAGAGGAATACAGAACTATCAGAGCCCTTCATGTTACGTTAGTCATGTTAGTAAATCATTTGTCACACGATATTATGTACGTACGACACACTGTGCCAGTGTGCCACAGCTGTGGTGATGAGCATCGCTGCCCACTGGTGACAGCCCAAACGGATTAATAAGATGCTTGTGCTCCACATAACCGGAACTGCGCTACAACCATTTACCACAGAGGATGTAGAGAGTGAGGCACTCACATATTTCGCCCTCTTAAGCAGGGCTGTTAGTTTACCTTGAGGAGCAGTAACATAAAAAGGCAATGGCATAATAACCAGAACACCATCTCCTTCTAGCCAGTTATCATAAGGATAAATTCTCCTTATCGTCACTTCCAACAGTCAGGCGCGGCTCAGAGGAGCGGCAACAAAATTAGAACATAATCTTCCTGAGGGCTGAGGCGTTGAAAAGACTAGATCAATAACGCAGAGGATGCGTGCCAGGAGTGGATATCTTCAGATGAAAGAAAGGTGAACTTCTCCAGGCAAAACCAACGCAGGAGAAGGCTTGTTTTTGTTGCCGTGGAGCTTCTGGTAGTACTGTTTGGGTGAGTTGATACAACATGGTGTCCCGCCGGGCAGGAGACAGTCTGGGGTCGCGGCCTTGCAGCAGAAATGTAGACTATTCATTTTGTGTATCTACAAGCCACAGTATACAACTCTGACCTGATCATGAGCCGTCTGAGGCCACATACATCTGCGGCTAACTCCACTTGCTCACGCTTAAAATTGAATAAAGCACCTGCAACCACCTGCTAAATGTTTTGTGATTATATGCAGGTGTGTGCGTGTGTGTATAAAGTTTAGCATCCGACAGCGATGCTGGGCGTGGTCGCTGTGCTCACCAACGCATCCAGACATCAATACGGCATCAGTAATGACATCTCTCCAGAGAGCTTTGGCCTCGGGACGCAATGAAGCATGAAAGAGAGATGAAGGAAGACAAAGGCGGAAAGTGGGGAGAGAACAAGAGAGCGGGAGCTAGTGTGCAACGGAGCAGAATGTTCGGGGTGTAATTATTCTGTGATGGGTGATAAAATGACACAGGAAGAAACAGAAGTCTAGGGGTGTTGCATGCTAATGGCCGTTACAACCCGCAATCTGCATCTCTTAGCAAAAGTCAGCTGCAATTAGACACCGTTCCCCACCTGTGCGCGGCTGATTAGACGCGCCGCGCATCAGCCGAACTTCGGGGGCCTCAAAGAGTCACGGCTGCATCCCCCGGAAAGAGGCGCTCACCTCCCGTTCACCCCTGTCCGGGATTTAGACGGTGCACCGTGCTCCTTTGTGACTGTCTAACGCAGGAGCAGTGCAGAGTCTCCGTCTCTCTGTTTGAACTAGTGGAATCCACTGTGGTGCTGACAGAATTAGACACTGACTCATGGATTTGACTTGAGACCGGATAGCTGGAAGACGATGCGGCGAAACCGAGGAGGGGGGTTAAATAAGCAAAGGCTCGATTAAACATTCGCAGAAAAACAATAAAACCGGGCTTACAGGATTTTCCAGAGTTTATCTTTGCTCAAGTAAATTGCCTGATTCCCGAATATAACTCACCGACGTGAGCAAAGACCGCACCCGACTTGGCAGCGACATAAGAAACGAACTTCATCAGTGGATTGTAAATGAACAAACCATGCAACACTGGCCAAGATATGTGTATATAAAGCATCTATGCAGCAGTAGAGGATATCCTAATTAGGCCTCGAGAATATTTTAGGAAGAGTGGTTTGCCGGTGTCGCTGTGCGCTGTGTTTGGCATGACACGACTGCTCTATCCATCAAGGCTAAAGGAAAAACCTACTCGAGGTGTGTGTGTGTGTGTGTGCACTGCCTAAATATGTCAGACCACATCAGAATGTCCTGAATGATGAAAGGCTTTTTAGAGAAGAAACTGCGGTAGAAAACTGTACTCACCCTCGACATTTCTGACATCGTCTTTCTTTAATTTTTCCTCTTTACGTCAGTCCAAAAGCATCCTTTTGCTTATTATTCTAAAGGCAACGTAGCTTTTCTCTGTATTGACAGCCGTACAAAGTACAAAATGAACAAAAATTTTTCATGTTGATTTCTTTTTTTTGAATGCTGATGCAGGGAGGACATTATCTGAGGGTCCCTCTTTTTATGGGCAACCTTGAAAGTGCCATCCCTTGTGCCGTTTTACAAGCAGCACACAGCTAGCAGAAAAAAAAAGAAAAAAGAAAACCGGGTGACAAGAGAGAAGTAAAAGTTTTAGTGCTTTGCTTGGAAGGTGGGGATTAATTGAAAGTAATTACGGATGTGACCATCTCTCCGGGGACTAGTAGAGGCCTTCTCCCCACCATCAATCAGAAGCTATCAGTCCCGAGCCTAAACCAGTAGACTGACGGTACACTGTGGATAGACATCACTTCTTAAGCACTGATCGTTCATCATTCCGCTGAGCCGTGATAAAGTCAAAGAAAGTTTCAAAGCTCCAGATGAAATACTGTCAGGAAAACTAAATTGAGACACAAGTTGTCGCTGACAACTGACGAGGTAGAAAAGAAGGAGAAGGTGACGCCACAGTGAGGAAAGTAGCTTGAAGCAGATGGTTATTTTGGTCAACACAAGTGCTACAAAATGCCTTTTTTTCTTTTAAACACTGGAAATGCTTTATAACAGATTCGGTGTAATTATGTTCTACTTCAGGGCTGCAACTGATGATTAGTTTCACTATTGATCAGTTAATTGTTGGAAAAAGGATTCTGAGCATACCTTCCCTGAGCAGAATTTGATAAACCAATGGACCGAAAGCCAAATATATTCAATTTGCACTGCTAAAAAACTAGTAGTAGAGTAGTAAATATTTACCTTCTAGTGCATGGAGCCTGTAATTGTTTTGTCATTTTTCCTAATAGAAAACCACCCAAATTGCTAAAATTTTGTCAACAATGTTTGCAGGTTCATTTTGTTTCCTTGACTGTCACTTCCGCTCTTTTCTCTGTTCATCAGCTGCCACTAAGGCCGCTGTTTACCCTGTTATGAACTCTGATGTTGTGCCGGGTCAAGATGCCAACGTTTGTTTCACTGAAAAGACAAACGCTGTGGTGTCGGAGGAAAGTAAAATACAGCTATTTTGGATGGATGGGAGATTATCCGAGTCCAACGGCCTTCTGTCATGGGAGACTTAGCTCCTCCTGTGGTAGACTAATCTCCCAGCGCTTGCAGTGCTGCAGACAGCAGTGGATATACTGTGCTTCTGTCCTGCATCGGTATGCTGTGAAGCACTGCAGGGGATACATGTAAGGGATTAGCTTGAGTTAAAAATGTAATACAGGCTGGTGCAGCAAGAGGAAATCACCTGTCTGTCTGGTCTTTGTCTGCTCTTTGTCTGCTCTGTGTTACAGCTGTGGGGTTCAACAGTTCATAACATGAGCAGGTAGCAGAGGAATAGTTAACCTCTGTGTGCTTCATAAAGACTTGTCAGTACCTTGTGGCTAGATAATGGCGCGATATTCTGGATTTGTTATCCATTATCTCCCGTGGAAGGTACAAGCGTGGTAAAAATGGAAATAAATGGTACTAACCTTGGCCTTGCCGGTGCTCTGTAGAATGTGGACCAGCGCACACGCCATCTCCTCCTTGTTCTTGACGCTAATCCCAGGCTCGAGCACCGAGCACAGCAGCATGTAGTTATTGGTGGTGTACTCTGCAAACTCCTTGTACATCTCCATGGGAAGAATGTTCATACTCTGATAGCGCGCCTTGATCCTAATCATAGGCCCAGATGTCTTGCCCTTAGGAGGGTTGGGCGTGCTGACTGGGTACCACTTCTCCACAAACTGTCGCCCGGTAACGGCTGCGACGGGGATATTGACGAGTCCGATGTAACTGTTTTTATCTTTCTTCTTCTTCTTATCTGTGTCTTTGTAGAGGTGGGCTGTGATGCTCTTGACAGCGGGCAGGTTATTGAACTCAAAGTGCTCTCCCCAAAAGACATTGTCAGTCTTGAGTTTACAGGTGGTGCGGGCGTAGAGTGAGTCATCCAGGCAGAGCTCACAGAAGTATTTCTTTTTGGCCGGCAGGTCCTTGGCCTCGATGATCCACAACCTCAGCAGGTTCTCTACCCGGCGACTGTTGTCCTAGAGACAGGGAAGATGACAGGAAATGTTTTAGTCAGGTATCTTTGCAGCTGGAAACCTTCAGAAAGTTGGAGGACATGTTCTGGGTGTAAGCAACCGACCTAAAAAAAGAATCTAGTTAAACAATAAAATAAATAAATAAATGACTAAAGAAACTGATTGATTGAAACTGATAGGATTCAAGTGAGAATCAGCCCCAAAATCCCAAAAGTTCGCAAAAACATTTTAGTCAGTGCTTCAATCATTTCATTGTGGCAATTTAAAATCCTTTCTCCCCTGCTATTGCAGTCTTTAAAGAGCAAAGAAATCTCACTCCTACGTTATTTCACAGAGTCATCAGTTGATTTTGCCAAGAGCAGGGCATATTCTTGGCCCATTATTCAGATTGCCTTGAAAACTACCTCTGAAGATGAAGAGAGGAAAAGAGGAGCTAATAATTACATTATTAGAGGGTAATACTGGAGCCTCTCATAATCACAAGGACGCCACTGGATTTCTGAAATACTGGTATCTATGCTCAAGGAAGCTCAACGGTGTCTTAGCGTTATTCATACATCAGACAAAAACGCAATTTAATGTACTTATTTTCTATGTGTCTGTGGCTTACATCACCATCATCAGCATTCAATTTGTTAGCGTGTCTGAGTCTCATTCAAGGTGTCTCTACAAAAGATGGGTGTTAAAAGGAGAATCTGTCAAAAATTCGGAGATGTGCGGGTCAAGAGGATCATCCCCTACAGCCGCGTTGACTGAATCTTGTTGTGTACGCAGTCTCTATCGTCACATTTCTTCTGCAGCGTGATGCCTCAAGGCAGTTTGATTTCCTTGTTTCCCTACTGTAAATGAAGGCCATATTTCCTCAATTAGGAATTAAACTTAATGTTATGTGTACCTTTTCATGCGCAAAGAAATGTTTTTGCTATCAAACACCAGCGAGATGATACCTCTGTAAATGGCCTATTATCATAATTACCCCCAATTATCCTCTTATACAGGAGCTGAACTGTGCAGCTTTAGGATTCAGACCAGAGAGAAAGGTACTGAAAATGACTGAATGCATTTTTTCTTCCATTATTGCTGGATATTATATGGGATTCTTGTCCCAAAAAAAAAACAAAACTCCAAAACAAAAGCCACAACAACAGAAAAGGAACAAATATTGACCCGAGAACCAAAGTCAAACATGTAGAGTCTTGTGTGTATCTTGCATAACGCCCGGTTAGATTATTCCCACTGTTCACCAACGTGTACTCCAGTATGTCGATCATCAAGTTCTTTTGGAGCCAAATATGTTTTCGGTAAACAAAATGAATGACTTGTTAAAATGTTATTTACTTAAATGTATCTTGCTGCATGTGTTTGTTCTCTATAAACAGGATAAATGCCAGTGGTATAAGTGTTTGTTAGTTCACAGTGATGAATTAACTTAATGATGGGTCTAGTCTGCTCTAATAGTACTGGTAGTAAATAGTAGTAGTAGAGTAATAGTGGCAGTGGGGTTAGTAGTGACAGTCATCTAAAGAATTTGTTTCCATTTATTTAAAGAACATACTGAAAAAAGCACTGCATCTTGTCTATAAAATTCTTGAAATAATTAAAAAGGAGGTACAGAAATAACACACCCTTGCCTGAGCTGAAGAGAAGGAGGACTTCAGCGCTATTAGGGAACTTTCTTCTCCAAAAGTTCTAATTAGTGAGTAATTAACTAAATAATGACAGATGAAGGAGCAAAGACACTGAGAGATTAAGACTATTTTCTTGGCTTGATATGTTTGCTGCTCTCGCTCTCCCACAGCTGTGTTTGTGGAGAATACAGATGGTTGTCGACGCCCAAGAAGCAGAAGCACTTTAGGGAGTCTCGGTGTCGCCCTGCCCTGCGAACTTCGTCTGCTCTGCTCTTGAGGTTTACGGGGCAGGGAGAGCACGGCAGGATGTAAACACATGAGATTGCGTTGCTGGACAAGTTACATACAGCGCTAACACAATGTCAACACCGTACAGATCGCTGTCTTCACGCTTATCAGTGTTGCAAAGTGTGGTTTGGAATTGCGACATGTACATGAACTTATCAGCCTTGATTACAACACACAGTTTTGTCCCACCTACTGCGTATTTACATACTTACCTTGTTGGGTTGCACTGCTCTCCTCAGATTCTCCATCCATTTGTCTCTCTCGGCTGATGAACGGCAGGAAAAACATTTGCTTCCCGTGGAGGTGGTGACCTACCGCCGCAGCGCGGAGAGAGGCAGAAAACGAATGCTTTAATGATCGAACCTCATGCATAACAATGATGGAGAATAAATGGCACAGCATTTTTTGTTTGTTTTTTTTCTGTTTTGCTTTTTTTGGACTAAACTTAGCTCATAAATACCACTTTGTCTATGACGGCAAAGAAGCTTATCAACAATACACACACATATGCACAATAGTAG
>JAOXYL010000042.1:10481310-10496195 GCA_028564955.1 Terapon puta
AGGAATGACTGAATGGTGTGAATGGACAGAGACAGAGAAAGATGACTGCTTGCCAGGCTGGGTGATAACTGGATGATTAAAAAATGCACAGTGGGACAGAGAGAGAACCAAGAGAGCAGGATAGAGTGGGCAAAAAAAGAAACAGAATGATGTAATGAGCAGGATAATAAAGATTAGCGGAGATTTCTGGTCTCTACGGTAGACACGGCAGGATTCATTAATTCTTTCACACTCAGGCTCCCCAGCTAACACTACAGCACGTTTGTGTACACACACCGTGCACATGTGAATCTTACACTAATTAGCGGCAAGGTCTTCCATAATTTGCTGGAAGTTACTTCAGTCCATTGATGATCTGTAACCACTGTCACCTTTGTGTTTTCCTTTTTCAACAGTATTTACATTTCAGTTTGATTTCGATAACTGCAATGGGTCCTTTTCACTCTTCAATGACAAATTAATTGAAAAAGAAAAAAAAACATAATGAAAATATTATTCAGCTGCGGCCCTGGTTGCTGCAGAGAAAAGGGTGGTCAGAGGTGTATATCAGAGTTGCAGAACACTTAAAATGATGCAACTGGGGAAAAAAAAACAGCATCAGCAAAAAACAGCTGCCTGCTGCAATGAGCTTAAAGATGCTAAATCACTCAGTAGAGCTGAGGGGAAGTGCAGGGTTTGATGGTAGCTCACTGTGTTCATCACTTTGAGTGACCCCGTGCACTGCAGGCATAGTTATTTCACCCACTATAAATAAAATAATATTGATTGGTGCAGCTTTAGGCTGTAAAAGAACCAGTATTTTTTTTTTGCACTGATGATTTCAAATGCCACCTATGAAACATTATCTTAGCAGAGAAATTAAGTGTTTATATATTTATGGAGCCTCGGAGGCCTGACAGAACTCCTCCTAAGACGCTTTAATGATGCAGAGCCCATAGTGGGAATGTTCGGCACAACCATAGAAACACTGCTTGACTATTTGTGTGTTTGTGTACTTGTGTGTATGTGTGTGAGCGTCCCTCACCTCAAAGCAGTAGTCCTGCCCGAGGATGCTGCTGTGAACAGGCTTGATGATAACCTCGTCCTCCATGCTTAGGTCCAGGGCTTCCACAGCGCTACTGGGGCTGAGCAATGACTCATGGGAGCGAGACTCCTTCAGCCTTGGCATCAGATGAGATCTAAGAGTGGAGGGGAGAAAAAAAAAGAAAAAGGAAGAGAACTGAGTCACCCTGCAGAGCTTGAGTAGAGGAAGTGAGAGAGAGGGAGCATATGCACGGCGTGTATTCGCGAGCGTTCGTGGTGAGTGTGAAGGGAGAGAGTGCGAGGATGACGAGCAGAGGATGCTCCACTTGCCTCAAAGTCAGCGAGTCCTCAGCATGACAGGCCTGCACGCTACATCAGCACATGTTCGCGCTCCCACTTCCGAGCTCACTTTCAAATGGAGGATATGTGGCCTCTCATTTACTACTTGAGGCGTCAATGAATGAGTGAAAAAGCACGAAAAGATTCGAGTCATTCCGCGCCGCGAACTGATGCAGTGGAACCCTCCTATAAATAAGAAGCAATTCATATCATTGATTATCATTAATGGTCAGGGTGATAATGCTTCACAGTGATAAACTGCTTGCTGTCTGTATCGTGGGGCTTCGCTTAACAAACACACCCCACGCAAACTCACAACCCCCCGTCAACTCGTCCTCACTGCGCTATGTGGGGAGCTCAGAGTGCACTTTAGAAAGTTCAATAAGCTGACAAAGACAGGCCCGAAGCTCTATTAATGGACGTTTATATCCAGAGAAGATTAGGGGATAGAGCAAAGAGCTGCCTGTGATTTGTTGTGTTTGTGTCGTGATGCTTTCTGTGATTTTAGAGGATCAGGAAGTTGCTGTCACCAGAGAAGAAAATAAGCATCTCCATGTCGCACTTTATGCTTTAGGTGGGCATATATGATCCATATTTTTGAGCATTGTTGAACCCAACATGTAGCTCTTCTAACGTTCAACAATGACCACTTACTTTAAAGTTATGTTATCTCCAACATGTCCTGCACTGAAGCAAAAGTGATTGTTTTTAGTCTTGATTCACATACGTGGACTCAAACATCAGCCCGTGTTTCTATTAACCGTCAACAGTAGCCATGTTCCAGTCGGCCTCGCTGCGATAAGAGGATGAGAAGCCAAACACGCTAGCGAGGGACATAAGCAGCGACAGGCGCGCTTGCACAAACATTAGCCCCTGACGTTCAGACGCTGGCAGGCCCGGAAAGACAGAGGGTCAATTGCTGGCGTAATGAGTGCGAACAGTCTGTTAATAGTGCCCACTGTTGATGGCTTACGCGCTAATCCCATGTATGTGAGCTGGCCCGTGTGTGTGTGTACTACACATCTAGTCTGTGGACGACAAGGAGAGCATTCTAGGAAATGAAGCTGCCGAAATGACAGATCAACCGCATGCAGCCCTTGTGGACAGCTTTGTTGTCAAATCCACTGTCCAACGTGAAGGGTAATCACCGGGGTTCAGTCTCCTATGTATACAGACATACACACACAGATGCAAATTTCGTTCTCTACCATGCAAGAACACAAAATACAAGTGCAAACACCTCAAGGACAGCTTTGCATGTGAGAAACCAGTTTCAGGAGCTCCGAGCCTTTTTTTTCAAAGCACAGCTGCAGGGGAAGTGTGTTTGCACCTCGCTCTGCTTTGTGATTGGCTGGCTGGGTACTGGGCAGAACAGAGAGCGAGTCAAGTAAGCGGAGAGGAGGGGAAAAAAAAAAGGGGGGGGGGGGGATTCTGGTGGGATGTGCTGTTGGAGGCAGGAAGGGATGGGAAGTTAATGTCTGAAACGTAATCCACGGTCCTGAAAAATCTGCACAATGATGCTTGTGCAAAAAAAAAAAAAACTGGCAATGCCACAAAGACTATCAAACATTTTAATGAACTGGCTGCATACACATTTTCTAACATTCAGCCACAACTAATAGGAAGCAAGCAAGTATTTTTCTTTTGAAAATGGGCTGGAACATGCAGCCAGTGTAGCCTGCCAAAAGCAGGATCCTCCGGAGTAATAATCAGAAGCAGGGAGAGGAATGCATCTTCATGAAGGAATACATTTTATTCACATGTTATGATTTTCTTTTTTCTCAGCATATCATATTAGAACATTAGTGTCAGTGGAAATGGTGGGAGACGGAAAGTTTGAAGTGATGAATAATAATGCTGCCTGTCATCTGCATAGCTCTGTATTAAATTGTACTGTAACGTGTAATTTACAGCCTATTGTGGACCACTTTGCAACAATGACAATGAAAGACTGTCTGGCGTGTGAAATCTGCTCGTAACTTCTGTATCACCCAGTCTGACACACTGTTCGTGTCAGCCTCTGCAAATAACAACTGGTATTAAAAGCAGGGCCTGCTGTCCTCATCTCATTTCTCTAGTCTCTGGTTCCCATCCACCCCCACAACATAGTCTATTCTCAGCAAACGTCCTTCTTTGTCCTTGACAATCCGCTGTTACTCCTGCCTCCATTTCTCTCCCATTCTGTCTTTCTTTCATTCAGTGTTTACCTGAGGGGAGGGGGCGTAGTTTATGTTTTAAGGATTCTTTCAGACTCTCTGGTACACATCTCTCCATCCTACTCTCCTCTTCTTCTTCAACTGTTTCTCCCTTTTCCTCACTGTGTTTATCCCACTTGTCCTCTATTGGCCACCGATCAGTCTAGCCCCCCTCCCCACCCTCCCCTCGTCTCCTGGGCTTCATTCAGGCCACCTAAATATTTGAGAAACTGTGCGGGAGACACATGCCTCCGATGGGTCAAAAACTTCCAGTGACTCCGACACACAGACAGAAGTATATAAAACACTGTAATAAAACGCATTATTGGAAATGTCAGCCCCGAGAAGAGCAGCCTTTGTAAAGACCTTGTCAGGATCACAGGGGCTGTTCGTACTGTATCTATAATATCTCTTATTTGGACAAATAACTGGATGACGTGCGTGTAGCCACATAGCTTTGCATTGTACGAAAGTCTTTTCAATTAACCTACTAATGTGACAGGATTACATAATGCAAGTAATTTCATTTCTCAACTTAATGGCATTTGTGTTTTTTTATTGGACAAATTTGCTCCTTATGATCTTTGTGTGCTATAACAATAGAGAGAGAGAGAAACAAAGTTCGCTGTGTGGATTCACACTGTTTGTGTTGCTGTTCCGTACACAAGTGTTACTGTTTTTTTTTTTTTTTGGCCTTCTGTTTGAGTGGATGCATTAAAACACTGAGCTGCAGACAGGAACGGATGGTTCGTCTGCAGCAGAAGAGGCAGAAACACGGCCTGTCTGTATTGGCCTTTTCTTATTCGATATGCCAACTTTTCAATCGTATTTTTTTTTGGGCGGGGGGGATATTTATACGCGTAATAAAATTTTCTATTATTTGTCATCAGGTTTTTTAAACAAACGCTGATTAGTCTGAAATGAGAGAAAATGTCCCGAACAAGTGTCGCTGAGTTACCTGATATATTTAGGTTTTTATCATTCAAAGACCTAGTCAGCTAGCAACATAGACGTGTGTTCACTATTAAGGAATTTACGCCACGGTATCAGGCCAAATCCCATCAGCACAGTCTGAGATCTAAATGCACTGTGCCCTACTAAGGTTCAATAGAAACTCAGTTAGGAGTAAGTACCGGGGAGAGCAGGGCAGAGTAATGGATTCAGAGTGTGTCTGGGCGGCACCCAGTGCGCTTTGTCTCTGCATCCTGTAAAAAAAGAGTTCATCTGATAGCCTGTCTGGGATCTGATATAGTCTGAAACCTCGGGCCCATATAGGCGTCAGAGCACTTAGACTTCTAACACACTGGCTTGCTGGCTAGCTGGCTGTAACCACAAGAGACTAGGTTTGCACTGATAGCTCAAAATAGGCTGAATTAATGTACTGAAACTCTAAATAACAGCACTTTGAAAGTCTGCACCCAACTGCCACAAGAGCATGCATTGTTTCACTGTGATTACATGTACGACGACAACAACAACAACAGCACGTTATAGGGCATGTGGAGTGGCGTTAATCTTCACATGGCAATTTAAACCCTCTCTGTGTCATGCTTCAGCTCGCGTTACTGCAATAACCAATGTGCATAATGACCCTGACGACCACAGCTAAAGCTTCTGACATAACCCAAAACAACATATTTTCTCAATAGAAGCCTTCAGTTAATGCTAACATTAAGCGACCTGATGTTAAGCCTTCTTGCTAACAGTGTTTACTGTGGTTACCGCCCTGCACAGTGTTTATACAGCATTTTGCCTCGCTGTTAGGCCGCCGTTTACGACAATCAATACGCTTTCCACTTGCAGACTGGCACAGCAATTACTTGTAAATAATGCTCTCTGCCAAACAAACACATGGGACCTGTGTGCCAGCAGGCATGCATATCAACAAGTCGAGCCAGGCAAACACATAAAGGGTGACAAATTATTGCCCTTGCAATTTTTGACAACATTTAGCTCTTGTTTCTATGGAGACCACATTAAGTTATTGTTATTATAAATAAAGGGTGTGTGATGTTATGTGATTAAGGGACACACCTGACTAAATAAGGAGAGAAACAAATGCTTCTATAGAGAGCATTAGGGTTTACTGAACGTGTTTAAAAATGATGAGAATCATTATCCTCAGTCGGTGCCTCTCGTGTGGAACATTTATACCCTTGTCAGAGAGCTGAGCATCAATTTTTTCCACGTAAATGACTTAGCACGAAAATGTAAAATTATACATATAATATGACTACAGCTACATAAGTATAAATGATAATTAATCTTTTTATTTGGCTAATGTACAAACTGAGCAAGGACTTATTTTAGGTTATTTGGGAAACAAAGTTGAGAACAAGACTCAGAGAAGGCTAAAAAGTCTTTGAGGAGTCTGGAAATATTTACAGAACAGCAGTAAGTATTAATAAAGACCTTTTGGACATTTTTACAATAGGCCAGTTACTTCTTTTTTTTATGTTTTGCTCTGCTATGAGACAGCACGTTTTCTAAGAGACTTTATGTTGCTTTTCTCCCTGTAATTTGTCAACCATCTTCATGTTTCAACTCTCTAACATAGTATTTAAACAGGCTGAAAACATAGGAGACAAATTGGGCCTCAGCTCTCACATAAAACTCTGAGAGAAAGAGAGCAAAGGTGTTGCCTGTTGGACATCAGCGTTTAGTTGTGAAATCAGATGAGATGATTTAGTAAGAAGTGCGGCACAGTGGTTAGACAAGTGGATTGTAATAGAGCACTGAAGGTGAGGTTGCAATACACAGGTTTTTTTTTTCCATGTTTCCATCCCTGTGAAGTCTTCATGTACTGTTTCTCACAGCTGGCTTGCTAGATGGGGCTCCAACCAAAATGTTAGAGCGCACCAACCGCTCAGCAAGCACCTGGGCCCCAACTCAAACATCAAAGCGGAACACATCACGGTTAGCGGTGAAAAATGAACGGCGCGGGCGATCACATGGTAATTGTTGAAGCTTGATTATGAAACTCATGCACTGCAGAGATGGGCAACCGGACAAATAAGCCATTATTCCTACATCAAGCCTCACACAATACAGTGTCCATTATCCCCACTGCTTTGCCGCTGACTCAGTGGAAAGGACCACAGGCCGTGATGAAACAATTACGTGTCTGTCACACTGCAGAATACCCTGTCACGGGCCTGATCGCTCATTTGATCCAAGCAGATGCGGTTAGTCTTTTCTCAGTGCTTGGCAGGAACAATGAAGCGCTATAAGCTTAAAGAGGGAAGTTGAACTCTTACCACATTCAGCTGATTCACGTCTCTGTCTCGCATGTTATTCAGCAATGAACCCGTGAAAATGTATGTTTCTCAATGCACGTCGACCTGCCATCTGTCGACTGTCATCTGCACTGGAGTGAACAGTTGGCGTGATGGGTAGCAGGAGGGTATAGACAACAATACAGACGCCTGGCCCACAGCGAGAGGCGGAAAGAAGTGCAGTCAGGAGGAGGCGAGAGGAAAGAGACGAGGGGGATCCTGTCAGATGCTGCTGTTGCAGAACGGTGGACGTGTGAGCTGATCCGCTGACATGTGGCTACAGGCCTTGGAGCCCAAACACCAATCAGACCGGCGAGAAGATCCAGTCAACAGCACAGCTGAGAAAACCTCATTCCCTGTCGAAGTCGGGCACGCCACGGAGAGCGAGGGATCTCCGGAGACGAAGACAGGGGTTGAGGTTATGAGTGAGTGAAGTGAGCTGGAGATGCGGCGGCTAATGTGACAGCCTCAGTGCTATCGCTCCCTCTCCCAATAACCCTTAGGGGGAATTTTTCGCACATCACATTTAGGCTGACTCTCAATCAAGAAGACCCTCTCTGCTCATCCATCCGTGACCTCTTTGAGTCCTGATTGGTGGCATTGTGAGCCTATGAAAGTACTAACAATGATGGCGAGAGGAAAGACACGAACATGTGCATTCAAACAAATGGGTAACCTAAATGAGTGGGCACAATCAAGCCTAAAGTGTGTTTGGTCCATATCCAGTGCATTAGCGCTTTGCAGCACCTGTGCTGGTTGACGGCGTCGGTGCTCTTTAGGCTCTCGCGCTGCCAGCGGTCTAATGCACCCAAGACAAAAGAGAGATTATGCTCGGAAGAGAGAGACGGCGCCCAGGGCGTTGCTGCACCCAGCGAGAGGGAATGAAAACTGAAGCCATGGTGTGACCACTTATGTGAAGAAAAGTAAGAGCCGGTTAGCGCTATAGATGGGAGCGCACATTATCCACAAGTACAGAAGGAGCAGCTCCGCACAAAGACGGCCTTTCATTTACAGGGAGGAAGGAAGCTTTTAAAGGCAAGAATGAGACACATGCAAACACGTGCACACCCATTCCCGCTAAACACACACACACACACACAGGGAAGGAGGGAGTTAGCTTTAGCATTTAGTATCTCCTAAATGGTCAGCTCCTCTACATGCAGGCCCCTTTGTAGGCGTCTGCAGGGATGCCTGACTCAAAGCACTGGCAGACACACCAATGTGGGAAAGGCTGGCTCGAAACTGAGATCAGGTGGCTGGAGGAACAACTGTTGGGCGAGCTAACGCAGCCACTGAGCCAGGCTGTCTGGTAACACGCACAGTCACAGACACACGCATGCATTGCACAGCTTGATTACAGCGAGAGCGTAGCCTCCCTGCTAGGCTGCGAGGTAATTCGGTGTAACATCTGCGAGGACGCTCACTGCAGGAGACCAATACGGAGCGATGAAGAGCTGCTCCAGGCTGGGCCAGGCTGGGATTCTTCTTTTTTTTTGGGGGGGCTCTGAGGTCATGTGCTGGGTGAAAGAGAACAGAACAGCTGGCCGTGAACGCAACCGCTGGACACGAGGGATCACGCAAGCAGCTGCAACACACAGCGTGCCAGTTACCTGCAATGATCTGTGAGGACTTGATTTTTTTAAAAACATTTTCGTGCCGATTTCACGAGAGCCTTCATTCGTGCCAAGCTCTGCGGGATGTGACACACGAGTTCGTTTTTCTTACTCATCTCATCTCGCATCCAGGCCGGGTTTTAAGGGTCATCAGAGCATATTATGTTGCTTCTACAGTACAATGGGCTTTGTCGCGCAGAGAGGAATGTGTGGGTGTGCAGGTGTCTGTCCTTAGGTCTCATAATGATAACATCAGGTGTTGAGAAATTCCAAATAGGACAGCCAAGACACAGCAAGGAGAGAGAATTTATAATGAGGTCAAAGGTCGCGCTAATGAGTAACTCCTTAAGTAGCAGCTACGGTCAAAGGGCAGAGGACAAATGTCACACTGATGACTAATAGCCTTCTGGGAACTGACCAATGTGCTATGAGTGCTATAATAATTGAAACTAAGCACTTCATGGGACATGTGGGGGAGGGGGAGGGACTCATCATTGACTTGAATATGACTTTACTAGAAGATACAGATTTGTTTTCGTCATGTAGTCTGGTGGAACGCTTGGTCCCATGACTTCATGTCCCTGGCCTAGCGTGACTAGTCACCCACACACACATTTGCACACATGTTGTATCCCCCGAGCGGTACACTTACACACAAACGACTCTGCCAGAAATGGGAGGAAGAGATGAGTAAAGCTGGTTGTGATCGAACCGAACAGCGCAGTTAAACAGCCGTTCAATAATGTGTCACATGACAGGTTAACAATTTATTGCACTAAAATGCCATATATGGCATTTAGTAAGCACAGTAAGCAAATAAATAGAGAAGTAGTTGGGCAATAACAAAAGATATTCATGGATTCCTCTTTCTTGGTAGGATCACTGAGCACTGTATACTATTTATGGTATATTTTCCAACAGAAAAACAGTCAGTGTTTGCACAAGCTGCAAAACCAACAGCATTATAAACATTTGTGTTTTACTTACACTATCAATAACTATTGTGGGTGAGGACAGGAGAAGTTGTGGGCCAAGAATTGATTCTTTCATGAACAGGCAAAATTAAATGACAAATGAGCCTAAATCAATAGAATCAATAGAACTAGTCCATTTTCCTTACTGCTATACATTCTGATATATTATTAAAATGGGTGCCTCAGTATGCATTTTGCACCTGTGCATAGTGCACAGGTGCAAAATTGATGCTTGCTGTACTTACACCTAACTGTTATAAACATTTCTTTAAGTACAACCATCACTCCAGGGCATATTTGCATCCATCTAAACAGAAGCTGAGAATGAATAAGATGCCTGATATACCAAAATATGTGTGAGATGATGGCTGGTTCCTGTTGAATAAGTGTTTGTGATAATTATAGGTGCTTTTAAAAAAAACAGCCAACTCAGTCCACTTTGAAACTGTCAACAAATAACCTTGACGGGTCAGGACTGACTCATTATTTTAAACCTAAGAGAACCGCGTTCGCAACAAAACGACACATCTTTTTTTTTTTTTTTTTGCTTTGTAATTCAAAGTACCTATGTCCACCACTTCCACTTAACACACTCATTAATTCTGCACTAAAATACCAAAGCAGAGAGATGAGGGGGGCAGTGGTACTGTAGAAGCTGAGGCAAAGATAATATAGTTATCGCCAGACTAGAACAGGGGACAGTGAAGACGCTGGCGTAATTGGGCCAATGTCTGCCCAATTAACTGACTTATCATCTGGCTTGGGGCCATCCAGCAATCCGTTTTGTTAAACCCCGAAGAGCAGCGAGGTGTCAGAATGGGTTGAGAGACTGTCCTTCAACATTAGAACTCGACTTTAATGGAAAATAGCAGGAGAGACGAAGAGATCTTGACGTGAATTAGGGAAGTGCTGCTCTATAAAATGCTATTATTGGTTATACTGTAGATGTTTTATTATCAGCCCCTGCCCACAGCATACACACACACAAACACACTTTACACTATACATTTAATATTTCCCACTTGTTCTTCCTCATTAGCCATTATCGAGTTATAATATAAGTATCCTTTAACCACAAAAAAAAAATATATACTATTAATACACTACTAGACAGTAGTCACATATCAGTCCATATGACTCAGCCGCAACCATCATGCTGAGAATGCTTAAGGCACATCAAGTGGAAACGGCGTGTGCATCGGTGCTCATGTGGTTAAGTGCCTGCGTGTATAGGCGTGCATGATACCGCTAAGGCAGAGGCAGACCGAAACGCATCCGAAAAAAAAAGAAAAAAAGCATGACTGTCATTCTATTGCTAAGCACGAACTGAGGAAAACATAAATTAGTTACAAGCAAGAAAGCTTTTCCTCTTGAACTCTTGCATAACTGTTAAGTGCTTGGGGAACTGATAACACCATGTGCAAAGGAGTCGAGATGAGGAAGTGTGTTTTTCACTTCTTGACCTGAATATTCAAACATCCCTGTGGCATTGGACAAAGAAACAGGCAAACACTCAAGTTCACAAGGAGAAAAAGAGGGCAGAGACTTTCTTCCCACGCAGCATGGCAAAACTCTGATGGCAAAAACTATATCAAGCCTATGATCTCTGCAAACACTACTTTTCCCACTTTATTCCAGATTTCATTGTTGCATTTATATTAATGGCAGACTTAGACAGGTGAGGTAGCTTTAGCACATAATTGGCTCTAAATGGTAAAGTGCTGTCAATACAGAGATCTTATTTGCACTCCAAAGTCAAGATTTGCCTCTGGCACTGAATAGTTTTCATGTTCATGTCTAAACGTGCCCTCATTTTTTTCTCTGAGCACCTTCCTCTCCGACTGTTCAGATGTGCTGCTCTTTTCCTCTTTTACTATTAATCATTCGACCTTTTGTTACAGTCAGACTTCATACAGAAAGTACTTCATCACATTTATGGAGCAGAAAATAGTCAGATAAAGCCACAATGGAGAGTCCTGAGTTAACCGTGGGTGGCTGCATAGACAGAGGTTTCCAAAAAACCACAGTGTGCAGCTGTGCTGTAAGCATCCACAGCAACAACAGCCACGGACAAAGCATTAAGAGAAAAAAAAAAGACACTTACGATCTACTGAATATGTGAAACATTGTCCAGCAGAACCTCTACGAGCTGGATCCCCAAAACGCACAGCTTCAGTTTGGGTCGCATTCCTCACCAGCGGCTGGTCTCAGCGTTTTCCCTACTATTTTTGAGTCTCTGGGAACGTGGCTGGAGCCTCTGCCCTCTGAGTTACACCACACCGCTCCCAAAGGATGTCTGTTGCTACTAACACACCCCTCTCCACATCCCATTTAAAAAGACAGCGCTGTTTTTTGGGACGAGCCTACCCACAGTACACCGTAACGTTATACTGTGATGAAGTGATGCAGATAAGGCATGTTTCTGACACGGCAACTTTTAAGATACTTTTTATCATTTTCAAATTACACTGTAATATAAAGCTGATAAATAAGAGCCTCACTGTTGTACTTTTTGGTAAGTCCATCTCCTTTGACACAACTGTCGTTTTTCTTCATGATTTTTCTTATCTAGCTTGTACTGTTTTGCTGTGGTATTTGCATAATAATATGAAATGTGTTTCCAGATGAAAACATTGCCAAAATAAATTCTCACTATGCATCTAAGGTAATTGGACTTCTACCATATTTGTTCTTTATAGAGGAACAATAACAAATTCAACCAAAAAAAGGGGTGAACAAGGGAATGAGGTGTCAGACTGTTATGAAGTTATTTAGGAGCCGCTGTCTGAGAAATATAGCTAAATTTATATTTTTCTAGCTGAAGTCAGTCTCTGGGATACACAGTTCCTCTGTCATCATCAGATCTGTCTCCCCTGCTTTTTCTCACACTGACACAGAAATCGAGTTGGCAGCCAGGAAGTCAGCTTGCCTCCTCCCTCCCTCCCAGTTTCCCTGTAGCAGGAAACAATGGCTCAGCCTTCAGCACTGCACTCTGTGGGAAAATCCTGGGTCCTTGGCCGGAGAGAGGGACTCCGGGAAAAGAGGGAAAAAAACAGAAGGGGAGAAGGCGCAAAAAAAGAGGGAGCGAGAGAGGAGGAGAAAATGAGGCCAGCCAGGTTTAGGGAGGAGACGCACTGCCAGATGTATTGTGCGGTTGTTTTCACATAGCTGGAGACCCAGTGAGGGAAGACTGATGTCACGGCTAAGACATGCTGTCGAGAGACGTTTCGACTGAAACTGATGTTTGAGCTTCAGCATAAAAAAATAGGCGCAAAGCCCCAGAAATGCCACTCATCTCCAGTGAAATAATTAGACGCTGGTCCAGTTTGGCTTGGACCATTTTCAGTACCTCTTATTGAAATGCTTTCTGAACGACAGGAAAACATTTCAGCTCAGTCATTCAACACAGATGTCATTATGTAAAAAGACTTAAGTGAGACTCTACAGGAGTCAGGAGCAGTTTTCTACCTCGACAGTGGAATTCATTGTGAACTATACAGCCAAAAGGTCTTTGCACCCCATTATAGGTGGACCAGTTACCCAGCTCCAAAACAATTTAAGTATCATTTGGGAGGCGAAACTGGAGGAGGTCTAATGTACTTGTTCCTCCCGATGCAATGGATTAGAATTGTTTGCTCTTATCACGAGTAAACAGACCTGCATGCCTGGCTGTTTTGGAGAATGGCTGGGTAAAGGTTAACTACAAAGCCAAGGCAAAGCCTGGAGACTAAACACTCTGGGGGATTTCCTCATTCCTCTGGTCTGGGTTATGATAATATCATGCCTCATAATGTTGTTTGGAGTGTGAATGCTCTCAGAGATAGTATGGGATAGAGCAAATGCTACTCTACCGGCACAGGTTTGTCAGTAATCAGTGTAGCAGGAGAGCAATGCAGAGAACTACCTAAAAATCTTAATTATTCATGGGGAAAAATAGCATTTTGAACAATACCCTTCTGTGCTCAGTGAGTCATGTGGCTACACAACTTTTATATTTTGCATGTGTATTAATGTGTGTAGATGAGATTTCTGTGCACACACACACACACACAAAGACCGCACAGTGAAAATATATTTGTGTGCCGTGTGATTTTGTGAGAAAAATCCATGTCCAAATCGTGCCAAGGAGTGTGTGGGTGGATACGGGCGAGGTCATGAGCCAAGTGTACAGCAGTAGACAGCAGCAGGACGGGGTCACGGGAGAGGGTGGGAGGGACGGGGCTCTTTCAGGCTAACTGCCTGTCTGTAGGCAGCCCCCGAGAGGCCTCGCCTCTGAGTAGTTATTCCCCTGCTGAACACTAACCTGTTTAGTAGAGCACCACCTGCCTGCACAGAGGTAAAAAGAAGAAGGGAGGGAGGCGGTGGGAAAATAATCGGTGGATGCAGTTCGTTCCAGGCAAGCTTCCACAAGTCAGTGTCGCGGAGAGGTGGGTGGCGGATGGAGAGCGGGTGAGACATGTTGGACAAGTATGTGTTGATAGAGGGCAGGGAAGAGGAGGGCAGAGGGAAAGTGAGGGAGATGAAGAGGCTGACAAAATGAAGAGAAGAGCAAACTGAGCACACATCAGCATTCCAGTGACTCAAGTAGAGAGAATATTAAAATGACTGCAATAAGGAGGACCAAGACCAAGAATAATAACTGCTGGAGCTAGAGCACAAAAACTGGGATACAAGTGTTTAATTAGACCTTTCTGCTGTTAAGTTTAAAATGTAATCTCTCCCATGTAGGAACTGAGCAATACCAATATCACTTAAACTGCGGTAACTAATAGGAATAGGAATGGGTGTATTTAGTTGCATTATTGTTGCAAAGTGCTCTTAAAAGATCATCCTAATCCATACACTGCGTCTTGGGGTATTTTCCAACAGAAGTAGGTGCAGGAAGAGAGCAAATGGTGAGCAATGGAGGCATTAGAGATCCCTCCCTGAATCCCTTCATTCAACCCTCTATAGCATGCCCTCCATTTCATGTTGGTAAAGCAGCTTACTGTAAAGAGACGGGGCAGTGGCATCAGCTCTCCTGCGTGTTTGTTTGTGGAAAAGGAGCACATAATGAAGAACATAAAAGAGGATGAGAGTGCGAGGAAGAGACCTGCACCGTCGGACTGATGCTTGAGAGCTCTCCTCTCCTGTTGTTCCTATTGACTCGGCGCTACGGCCTTCGGGGCAGGAGAGAGAGCGAATGAGTGACTCAATTATTGACAACGTGCAGCGCTGCGCCATCACGAGCATATGCTCCGCTTTCATCCTCTCCCATGCAGGATTGAGGAGATCGAGAATATTTTACCGAATGTCTTCCTGACGCAGACTACTTCAGCCGGCTCTCATTCACGGCAAGCCAGACAGAGGATGATATTCTAACCTCCAATTTGCGACTGCACATTTTCAGGCACCACACTCGCTGAACACAAGCCCTTGGAAATTAAGACATTTTTGTGTGAGGCTTGTCATTCCTTCTCTTCCCTT
>JAOXYL010000042.1:10504779-10519020 GCA_028564955.1 Terapon puta
TTACTCTTGAATTCATAAAATACTCATTATCATCTTGAATGGAGAGAGATAATGCCGCAGAATCAGATAATCATCACCAAATTAGAGGCATTAAGTTTTGAGATGCTACTGATGGGTTCTTTGAATCCACCCTGGTCTGTATGGGATAGGGCTTAATAAAGCACAGTGGTAGGTGAAACCTGCTCTGTACAGCACATTATTACCCGGAGAGCTCTGTTTCATCTACACCAAATCATGCTGATGCATTGCAAATGAGATGGCGAGAAGGGAAAGATGCCAAAGAGAGATGGAGAAGGAGAAAGATGCACTCTTCCTCTGCCTAATTATACTGCTGCAATGAACATAATGAAAGCACTGCTGTTGTTTTTCTTCAGACTGGCAAAAAATCTGTAACTGGGCATTTGATTATTATCACCGCTAAGTGCATTACTTCTCTACACAGCGCCCAGGCCAACATCCAAACTGTGTGTGTGCACAGTGAGCGAGAAATCATCACGGCTAAACACTCAATCAACATTTGAGAAAATCATGTGGTGAATGAATAAGTGAATGAATAAACTTGATGATCTCACTGAAACGTGACAGAGAAAGAGAGTGTGCGTCTGTCTGTGTGTGTGTTTTCTCATTGTGTGTTAAGTGCACATGTGATCAACAAGCATGTGACTTTCTGCACCAGGGGAGTGTGACTGATGGAATGACGGGGTGGGGGGGAGGAGTTGGTCAAAGAGGCATTTTCATCACAAACGAGTAAAGATATCAAGTCTGGGAGGAAGCGAATTATGACAAATACGAACAAGAGGAGAGGCGAGGAGGAGAGTGCTGGTGCAGTGGCACGAAATGGAGAAGAGACGGTGGAGAGAGGAGAGAGGATTTAGGGACAAGTCTGTGGGCGCGGGATTGGGTTTAATGTAGCAGAAATCCACCAACGAAGTGTGGCTCCGAACAACAGCTCCAAACATAACTATTAGCATGAACGGAGCAGATGAGACAGGACCAAAGTGACAAATGATAGCCAGGGAGACAACGGAAATTACCGCAAGAGCAGGAGGGGAGAGTCAAGGCGGGAAAGGAGGCAGGGTCTTATAATAAGACGGATTAATAGATGCTGGGATGCTGGTCGGGCAAAAAGTGAATGTCAGTAAGTAAGTGAGTGAGATGTGGAGGGAGATGCGAGGAGGAAGAAGGGAGGGAGCGATAGAAAGAGGTTCGATATTACAGTTGGACCACCTGGGGAATGTTTACAGAATTTAATAACTCTAAATGTCATCACTTTATTGGATTTATGGATGGATGTCTCTCACTTCCTCACTACACTGCTCTTCCCCCATTTCCCCTTTCTTGCACACACACCCACACACAAACAACCTCCCTAACCCCCACCTGCAACAATTACCATGGCGCCCATTGGTAGAGCTTTATGGAAAATGACAGGGGGTTTGTATCAAGGGCTCTTGAATCCCGTTACAGGCAGCCGCTCAGAGTTACGGGCTAAAGCTTCTTACAGCACACACACTGACACAGCTGCCTCACTACCTTATATGGTCGCTGACATTATAACAGAATACTCGTCAGTCCACGGCGAGATGAACTGAGGAGGAAGCAGACACGTAACCCCTGAATTAATACTGACCCTCACCCCGGTGATGAGTTTTTACAGATATGCCACTTTCAATCAAACGGAAATGATTACAAGAGGAGGCTCCTGTTATCTCACCGCGCCTCACAAAACGTGTGTTCAGCCAGAGTTCAAGTTTGCTGTTTTTCACATTTAAAAGAAGAATAGTTCTGGCACTGTAGCGAGCATTAAGGACACAGAGGTTGTGTCCTCAGCGTCGTTTCCACAAATGTACGTTGGCGTTTCGGTGACCCGAGGAGGGAGAGTTCATTGTGCCGTGTTTCTTACACACAAATTAGACGTGACATTGCTGTCTTTCAGCTTGAATTTTCAATGCTACAAGAGTTTCTCCTCTGAGTTATATTACTGGCAATGAGAAGAAGACATTGGCCATTGTGAAGGTAAGTAATATTCTTAATGAATAGAGAAAATATTTAGAGCTCTTTTGTTTTTTGTGGTAATCTGGACTCCTGATCTCTGTGTTTTTATCTACTTCTTCAACATCAGGCCAACTGTGCAAACACTGACATTACAGTCAGCACTAACAAGACTTGTTTACCTCCTTTAACTGTACTTTATGTTGGTGTGATTATGTTTATCACCCCTTAGGATAGCTGAGAAGATCTGTACTTTTTATTTGCACCTCTGTATTTTCTTAAGCGTGCATCTATAAGACCACTCAGCGTGCAGTACAGCGTTCTATACAATGCAAGCACAATTAAACCATATGCTGAGCAGATTGCCTGAGACAAGCGAGACGGGACAGAAACAGGAAGAGAAATACGGATGTAATAAAATCGGTTCAGCCACTTTATCCATCTGCTAATATTCAGAGCTGGAGTCTGTGACTGACGGCAAGAAAAAAGCCTTCCTGCTGCGTTACAGAGGCAGTCTTTCCATAAAAATGCATGAGTCATTGGTGCCCACAGTGCTGAGAACTGCAGTTACCCAAACACACATACGCACACACACGCATAACATTATAGACACCAAATCACAAACACATAATCACAATTAGTCATTTCCATCCAACCACTACTGTGTCCACATCTACACACACAAATATGCCCATTACATGATAAAAGGCTGACATAGACAGGAAGATGAGGTGGGGGTTGGGGGTGGGGGGGTTACTGTCGACAGCAATGATGTCACCAGTTATGTGAGTGCACTCAGGGAAGCTTAACTGTAGAGAAAGATGCTAGTGTAGGTAAAATGTGTGTGGTTAGGGTGAGATTTTGTAAGCATGGGAGAATGTTAAAAGCCCAGTAGGAGCGGCACGCTGTCGACGTCAGTCAAGATCCGACAAGCACACACACACACACACACACACACACACACACACACACACAGACATACTCCTTGCATGTGACTAATGATACAATATGTAAATGACCCTGAATTACAATGGCCAGCAACATCTGGCATGATGCAATGGGGGGGAAAGCAGCAGCAGAGAGAGGGCAGAATGAAAACATGCTACTTCACCGGAAACATTACAGCAGCTATTTTTAAAATGTTTAAATACACACGCCTTTGAATAAAACTATTCCCTCTACAGATATGGGCAAAGATGAGTACGACTTTACTGCAACTGAAAGATCTAAAAGCCGCCATGTTGCAACCGCGATGAAACCCGGCGGTGTGTCTACACAGTGGCGTGGATCAAACGACGGGGCAGAAGCTAGCGAGGGTCAGCTACTCTCTTCGATACAAGGAAAATGTATTGAGCACATGACAGCAGCAGCAGAAGAGAGCAGAGGCAGACGTACCTATCGATGAGTGGAGGACAGTGAGTTTGAAGAACCAGCTCCAATACAATCAGACTTTTATCTCTGTTTGACCTACAAACTAGAGAAAACTGCTACATTAACCGATTAAATGTAATGTATTAAATGTATGTTCATATCATACAAATGATAGCAATGACATATTGTAAGTTACCTCTTTAATGTTAAAGTTAGCAAGTCATACCACAGATTAACAGAAATATTCAATTGCTTCCCTGAAAGTTTTGCCTCTTCATTTCCTCAGTACCTTCTGTTCTATCAGTGGCTCCTGAACGGCGTAATATATATTTGAGACACTAACTTTCATTACAGTCTAGGTTTCCCACTCTGTTGCCCTGATAATTACCTCGACTGTCACAGTGAAAGCTGGAGTGGATACCGTGCACCTGTCACTATCTCCAGATGATACAGCACATCTGAAGACCTGAAGAAAAACTAAAAAATCACCCCACCATATTTTAAAGACAGGGTTAAGCACACTGGAGCATAAACAGATGTGTTTACTTAAGGCAAAAATAATGCTGTAAATTTGTCTGTGTGTGTGCGTGCGGTGTCAGTGCGCCCACACATCGCCGCGTATCCGCTTTTGCTAAAGATAGGAGTGCTCACCGAGTGTGTCCGGCCTCTGATTAACGCAGATGAATATTTCATTTTAGAAGTCCAGCTGCTCCTCATCTGCGGGTCAGTCTCCTGAGACCGCCTCAGGCTACGAGGCCTAACAATGTCATCACAGCTAACGCACACACAAGCACAGCATGTGTGTGAGTTTGTGGGGGGCTTCATCTCTGTCTCTGACTAAATAATAAAAAAAAAAAAACACATACAAAAATATGTTCTTTAATGAGGCGGGAGAATATATTATGATAATTCTAAGTAAAGTAATAAACCTCCAAATAAACGACAGATACACTGCATAACTACAAGTATAATGTACGTTATATCAATGTTTGAGATGTACAGTGAATGCTAAACACTCCCTGCACACGCTGCAGCTCACATTCGAGCCTGCACATCTGCACACCAGGGAGTTTTCAGGGTATAGGATTCCCTCCCTCCTCCTTCCTCCCTCCATCTTCTCATCATCTCTCTTCCCTCTTCTGCCAGTTCCCAAGCCTGTCTTCTTCTGCAGTGTTTTCTGCCCTGTGGGGAGGTTGCTCTCAGGCTGACAGGGAGTGTCACCGACTACTCTCACAGCACATTAGTCTCTGTTTCCCCCCCAACACACACAAACACCGAGGCACACACATATACATGTGTTAATATATCCATCCCATGGCCTTATAACTTCCTAGAGGACTGAAAGCACCGGAGTGCCATTTCTCTCTTCGGGAGGATTTGTGTGTGGAGACCTATCATTATGTAGGAGTCGGTGTGTGCATTTACAAGTGAGGTGTATGTTCTGTGTGTGTGTTTCTGAGTTAAACCAGGTAAGATAAGGCACCTCCTGGACATTCCAATTTCCTATCCGATATTTGCTTTCTTCGCCGAGCGCTTTATCAGAGGGAAACACATAAATGCTGATAGGTTGAGAAACCTTACTACTGTTTGAAAAATAGAATGAAAAAAAAAGGGGGGAGAGCTGCGACGAGGATGAAATTGGAGAGTGATGAGCTTGAAATGGATAGATGGGAACGAGGCTGGAAAGATAGACGCTATAAAGAAATGGGTAGAAGTGGGATGGAGAATGAGAAAAGACAGCGGGACAAAGGAGAGGAGGTATGGGCTCATTTTGTCCAACTGCACCGTGTTCCACGCTGAACAATTGCTCGTGTTCCCTTGTGATAGTTTGACAGTGATGTTAATGCCTCATTAAAAGTACGGAGAGTGGCAGCGACTCAGCTCAGAGTTTTGAAACCCGAAAGCCGAAACATCTCTTCAAAAGAAGCACCTCCATTAATTAAACCCCACAGATGGACACCTTGGCTCTTTTCCAGACACGGCGATGGAGATAGGCGCTGGGAATTATAGCAGCGCATGCATGGGAAGACCATCAAAAATCCAGAGTGAGCAGCGACGTAGCCTGGTCTGGAATCCTAATTGACATCGTTATTTGAGGGCAAACGTTTGCCAAGGGGTTGAACTCCTGAGGAAATTAGAAGGAGTTATCAGAAACTGGCAATTATCACAGCCTGAAGCAAAAAAACATCACAAGGGCAGAGCTGTGGACTTAATATAGAGCTGTGAAGTTTAGGCCAGAGATTGCAGGGATAGATAGAAAGATACGTATGAAGGGAAGCTTGCGTGGTGGACTGAGACGATACAACAAGAAAAACAGTAGTATCAGTAGTAAGTATTTTTTCACTTCAGTTGTGATCAATATACTGTATATCACAACATAAATGAAAGCACTAGTTCTGACTGCAAAGATTTTTATCATGTTTAAAATTCTCTTGATGGAGACTCAGAACCTGAAAAGTGAGAATCAGCTGCAAACAGAAAATCCATTCTTATACTTTACTTCTTTAAACAAGAACATAAACTTACTAACAAGACCTATCAATCCTTAAACAACAAACTCTGGGAGATGGACTTATATGTAGCGTTTCCACAAATAATGTTTTTGTCATGATGGGCCACCATGACCGCACAGTCCCCTTTCCTATATTCCCGGTTTTAGAGTCTTTCGGTTGACTTCAGCCTGGTTTGTAGCTTTTCACAGGACTCTGCTGGAAAGAAGATGCCGTGGTGACGGTGCACCAACAGGGACTTTTTATTTCTCCTCTGTGGCAGCGAAGACAACACACAACCTCTCAGTAGCTAGTACGCTATATGTTATTAGACCATTAATAGCATGTACTTCTCTGTGGCTGTGGCAACGTGCCTCTACCACGGACCTGGAGAGACTCACCGCTCACAACACACCTGCTACAGCGCGTTACATAGTTACACACATCCTCTGAGGGGTGTGGGGGCTTGGCCAGCACTACGTATGTGCAGTTAGGCTTTCCTAACATGGCTTAGAAAGGCAGTTATTTTCAAAACATAACAATAGTAATACATACAATTAAACAGTTTAAGTGTTGCTCTACCTTGACAAAGAGAGGGGGGCGTAGATTGAACAGGGTCTATATGCTCCCCCTCCCCCAGCTCAGCTGTATTTATTGACAGTACTTATTGATTGAGGTCATTTGTTATTAAAACAACAGTAGGTGGGATGTGTCTATTAACAAAGGGGAGAGCACCAGCAATGTTAATGTTCATTGCTTACACTCTTTCACAATAATAAAGTATGCAAAGGGTTTTTTTTTTTAAATAATGGTTTACAGGGCTGATCTGTTTTATGTTTTTATTCAAGTGGCCTTGCCCTGTCTGGCACGGTCTCATCCACTGTGTGATCCCCCTACATTTACTGTTGTGCTGATGTTGTGCTGACACGAAAAATGTGCTCAGCGGGTGCGCTGGTCTCTTGTACCTATCTGTTAATGAAACAGTAGCATGTGGCGTGTTAAGCCCACTCGACCAACCCCATTGAGTCAGTTTCTTCAAGGCTGCCATGTGACTGGTAGGAAATGTCTTTGTGTCTGTGATGTGACTGGTTATTGGTTCAGAGAGAGGTTAGATTACTCAAAAGTACGTTTTCTTATTGAGAAAATGATTTGAGTGATCAGTGTTCATATGCTTTCGTCATAAAGGCAAGACCAAGAAAAGCACATGGTATTTTTGGCATGAGCAGGACCTTTCTAAGAAGACAGCTGAATGCCACAACTCTACTAAGAGCCAAACATGCTACGGAATGACATGATGCAGGACAGGGAGACTCATCATGTATTACAGTGAGAAAGAGCGAGGCATATTAGAAGTGACAGAGAGAGAGTCAGGATTCGCTGGTTTTCACAATACACTGACAACACAACACGGAAATGTCAACAGTGACCTGAATACCCAGCCATCAGGCGGGAGAGAGCCGCTGGAGTAGAACAGACGTACAGACGAAGACGCGCTGGCATCGCCGCGACGACCGGGCACCTACCTGTCATTGTCGACGCTCCTGAAGCCAGGTAGGATGTGCCTGAAGCTAGAGTTGCGGTCAAGTTTGGGTTGACTCTTGGTGCGTTTTATCGAGCCCTTCAGCCGCCGACTTAGAAAGCCCTGGGAGACAGAGAGAGAGAGAGAGGGAGAGGGAGAGGGAGAAAAGAGAGACAGAGACAGTCAATAAAACAGTGTCGCTGCTGGTTTGTGAGGAAAGTCTCTGCGATGCCAATCATTAAGCTCAACTTGGCAGCGGGACAGCGCGTATTAATACCGACATTTGCACAACGCGTTCCTGCGTTCGGCGAGGTCGGGTGTCATGAATAGTTAAGGGGTAATAAACGAGTATAGATTTTCATATCAGAGCGGGAGCGCTGTTCACAAATGCGAGGAGAAGGTCAAGCGCAAAATATTTCTTCGACACAAAGAGACACATTCACAGACAGGACCTTGGCAAGACAAGATTCTAATATAGCATAGGCATGATTGGCTGGTTGATAACGCTTATCATTATTTTTCCGCACAGCAAGTCTGTTTCACAACGTACCAGCGCTGCATGTTTTATAATCATTTTCATAAGCTAATTCAATGTGCACACCCCTTTATTAGTTTTCTCATTCTTCTCTTTGTCTGAGTCTGTGTGTTTACTTCTTCTAACATCTGCAATCACACTCCCCCAAGCACCTCGGCGTCTCCATGGCAACTGTTGGCTGGCATTAAGAGTGAGAGAATATGAACAAATGAGATGTGGTGCAGAAATGGCAGGCGGTTGCAAGTTTTGAGAGACAAAAAAAAAAAAAACGAAAAAGAGAAAAAAAGCTTCATCTTGTTTCTGCTTTTTTTAGATTTCACTGCAGGGAGGAAGATCAAGAAGTAGAAGAAGAAAAAGAAGGACTTTGAATAAAGAGGGGGTACAGGAGAGTTGATAGAGCGATTTAGGATGGCGGCACGAAGGAGAGGGAACTTAACAAGTGAGTCAGTATGCAGGGGAAAGTACTCAACCGGATTGTGTTCAGGCTGAGCTGAAGCTTTTTTATTCCAAACAACACAGCAGCTGATTCATTATCGACTAAACACCTTCAGGAGAACACGGTGAAGAAACTCACATAACCACAGAGTCATACTTACAGTGCTGCGACCTCATGTCATTCTCATGCATGTACACATTTCACAAGGTGGTGACGGGCCACACGCAGCAAAAAGACCTCCCTTCGTCCCTGTCAGGCCATTAACACACCTGTATAATTACCACCTACTGTGCGAGTAGGTTGCCCTGGGCAACAATGGAATAGGGGTAATTAGAGAGTGACTTTCTGACAGCCTGCCAGCTGATCACAGAGGAGCTGCAGCATCCTGATGAACAACACCTGTCATCAGCAAACCACTCCAGGCTGGGAACAAAGACTTAATGTCAGAATATTTGAGCTCAGGCAATCATGGAAGTCGGCCCTGTTCCTCTAGTGTGTGACCAAAAACAATAGTGGTGTCCAAATTTGTGTTTATTTTAAGCAGTGTTCAAATTGGAAAAGTGACTGTTTTAAATATCCTGATGATCCTGACAAAGGCCACAAAGAGTTTTCCCCTCTCGGTGATCCTTGGGAGGTTCGTTGTGCCAGAAACTCCTATTCTGCAAAATTTTATATGCTCAAAGCTGTGTGAACAGTATTTACTGTAACAAAAACTTTTGAGTATGCTGTCAATGTACACTGCTGTTCCGCAATACAATGCTCAAAGCAAATGTAGTAGTTACAGCTACAGTGATGAGAGATTAAAGTGGCACTCCACCATTTTTACAGAGTTTTACAGAGTTTCTTTATATCAAGAGGAAAAGCGGTGAAAACAGTTGCCTAATGTCCTTCTGAAGGTTTTTAAAGGAGTTTGAGAGACGTGCGAATTTCTCATGTATGATCCAGCACAGCTCGTCCCATACTAATTCCCAGGTTTACTAACTTCCCAAGATTGAGGAGGTCCCCTTTTAGAAAGTATAGAAAACAGGCATGCACATATGACATCAGTAGATATTGAAGTATGAATATGGGACACGACTAATCAGTGGAGGGGCTGTTATTTCAGATTCATTTAATGTTGTGAGATGATTTGATGCATTTGAATCCCCACTGTCACTTGAAACATAACAAAGCAAATCAGCTGTTTATCATTTCCCATCATCAGTGACGGCTCGTGTGCATAATCAACAATGATCAGACTTTGTTGGCTACCAACTTGGTCTAATCCCACATGCTATATATAAGTGTGCAGCAAATGGCTTACTATTGTTACCTGCCACCAGTCAACTCTGTTTGGGGGCTATTAGCTAAATGAACAGGGGCTGAGTCACCACTGTTGGTATTACTGCGGCACCTGGGGCCGTCGCCGGCGTTGGTCCCTGAATCAAATTCTCACTCCCTCTCACCAGCATTATTCATATAAATACATCATTCACTCCATATGTGTGTGTGTGTGTGTGTGTGTGTTTGAGTGTGTGGGCATGCGCTCAGATTAGCATAGGCACCGTTCTCAACAATAACAAATGTGAGTCAGGCTCTGCGCGGAAGGAATATTGTTTTCCTCGACTGTATTTAGCATCACTGTCGGCCGGGCTCCTTTAGGCGACGTGACGAGGCAAAGATGGCAGCAAAGTTGAAAATCAATAACACCCACCCAATATATGCAAACACTGACAGACACCTCTCGTCACTTTAAGGCATCATTCACCATCACCTCCACATTCATAGTAATTCCATTCCCGTTCCCTGTAACCCCTCGAGAGTGTCTCTTTCCCATCTGCAAAAATAAGTCAGTGAATAGAAACTTGTCCCTGTGGGCGAGGTGGACTGATTAGAGGCTGCTCGTTCTGTTTTTACTTCTCTCCTTCCTCTTATGGATCGACACTGAAGAAAAAAGAGATACACAAACATTTAATGTGCCCGAATATTTTTTCTCCCTATTCTCCCTTTCACTCCCTCCAGTGCACGTGGACAGGATTGTGATGTTGGAAAAAAAAAAAAACTCTAATTCAGTCAGCCTGTCAAAGCTCTTGCAGAGATACTGTTAAGGTTAAAGGTCAGCAGATACGAATGGCCTATTTCGCCACTTAAAGTCAGTCAGCAAGTATGACTGATGCCTACATTAACACCAGATTAAACACCGCGGGAGGAAAGACACGCTGGGGAACACTGCAAAAATGTTAGCATTTAATTTGCCTTCAGTGCTTATACGTGATGAGTCAGAGAGGAAGAGGAAGAATATGAGGGAAGGGAAATAAAGACATATGGTGAAAAGGAGAGAGGACAGGAATAGAGGTGACACTGGTCAAAAAAAAAAAAGAAGAAAATGACAGTGAGTGCTTGCTAGGGAGGGATTCGTAATAGGAGCAGGAGAAATGGGAAAAGTGGAGCACAGTGTGGAGGTGGCAGACCATGAGTTGATAGAAAAGGCAATAGAATGAAACTAAATGAGGGGGAAAGTGAGGAGAAAAGTACAGCAAATGAGTGACAAGGTCGCCGGCGGATCAGGGCTCAGCGGAGCACGGCGCTGGCTGCCGAGACAATCAAGCCGGAGCCGGAGCCGAAAGACAAGATGGTCAAAAAAGCGGCAGAATTAAGTTTGTTCCTCCCCGAGGTTTATACGCCGATCCGTGCTCGTCTTAGTGTTATCACATGACAGACGGTTCCGTATCGAGAAACTCATGCCCGACGTTTTCTGAGAACCGGAAAACACGATGTACAAAGCTTTCCGTGTTACATCCCGCTGTATGTGGTCAGTTCTAAAAACGCTGCGTGGTCGGCAACAACGACACACACAATGAACACTAACGCGCAGTGACATGTCATACATCATGTTATTGTCCTATTGTGAGGTACAGAAATGTGTAAATTGACCTGTGGGAATACCATTTCCCTGTGAACTGAGCAATATCCACAGATCTCAACGCAGGAATGAAAAAAAGATTGAACACAGGGCCGTCGAGATCCCCCCTTTAGTTAGCTCCTGTTTCGTCTTTCATAGGTATCACTTTTGCTCTAATGATTGACCCTTTACGTTTCATTTCGCAAACACCTACTCATGGCCATTACAGCGAGCGCAACCTGACAGGGGGCACCACAGTGTCACATGTTAGCGTGAATTCCAATGAGCTCTTTAATTATTCCACATTTCCTCAGTTGACAGCTAATTAGTGGAAAGAGGGGACGGAATAATCTGATCCAACACGTGTCCTCGTAGGAGGGGGGAGGCTGGTTTTCGTCGACCCCTCTCGCCCTGGCTTATTGTACGAGCTCCAAAGGGAGTCTGATGGTTGTGGAACGAACGCGCCCGCACTACGCCGCCTTGTTTACGGCGCAACTGTGCGTGAGCTCACCTCTGCGCATGCCCGGCCTGTGTGTTTGTGTGTAACAGTCTTGCATACTTGATTGTAATCTCAGCCTGTCCAAGCCCATTAAATCAGCATTAAGAGGACAGCTCAATTTTATCATTGTGTCTTTTTTTAGTTTCTTTTTTTTTTTTTTTCATGAAATAAAAGCAAATGCTTGGAACAAGTTAATTCTATTCCCTTGGCTTGGCAATTCCAAGCTTCCCTAATGGGTCCTGATAGAATCAGTGCCTGGACAATCAGCAGGGTGTTCCCTGGTTCCACACCACCCTCTCTTGTACTCCTCTAACACAACCTGATGAAAACAAGAGACATACCTGTCCAATTAGACCCCCTGCTATTATCTGAGAGGAGAGGGGGAGGTAGGGAGAATGTAGTCATGGAGAGATTGGATAAGCAGCTAAGTCACAATTGAGAATCAATCCAGCCGGCTAGTGCAATCAGCGGGACGTGTACGTGACAGACTTAGATAAGGTTTGTTTGTCTGCTCTTTAAACAAGCAGTCGGTGAGAGAAACTACCAAGTCGCAACTTTTATATTTAAAAGTATGCTCCTTTTTTGTATTTCTGAATTGGCTGTGGAAGATTAGGCTTTGGAGAGATTTTAGTTATGTCCCATGCCTACGGTGAGAAATTGTTTCTTGAGAAGCGCTGGAGGATGTGCTTATGCGTGGTGTGTGAGACTGTGCGTAGCATCCATTTGTGTGCGCAGACATTGAACCCAGTCTCTGCAAAGAACATGAGAGAAAAACATTTTGACAGATTTAGCTCAAGGCCTAGGAGGGGTACTTTAGATGTCACCACAACTCTTTTCACTGGAGGGAGAAAAGTGAGGGGTGGTTTGTCATTGCTAAAAGTGGGAGATGCAGAAGAGGGGGAGGGCGATACGACCGCCTGCCTAGACGTCTTCCCGTCTGCATCCCCGCATTTCTGCATGTATCCAGTCCATCTATCTGTCCATCTACAGGCTGTATATATGCTCTTCTATACGAGCATCCATCGGTATTTGATCAATCTGCAAAATCCTACCATTGTCTTTAAGCATTTATTAGTTTTTCTCTTCAGAATTAGTTCATTCAAGCAAACTAGCAGCAAACTTTTAGTCAAATCGGCTTGCATCCAACAAAAGTTGATTGTATGAAGTTGGCATGGAAACTTGCTTGGGTGTGATGCCATCAGAGGCCAGAAGGGGGCAGCAGGAGGAAAAATGCAAGACGGTGAAACTTCGCCTAAAGAAGCTTTCTTTTTGCAAGTAGTCTGCTGCTTAGCAATAAGCCCACAGAAGTAAGTTAAGTGGTCATGTGATTGAGACAGGATGACTTTGCTGCAGTGCTCTCCTCTCCCCCTCTCTTCCCAGGAGAGTACAGGGAGCTGCTTAAGAGACACTTAATCAATATTTAGCCCTTCTATCTGACCCTTTCTGTCTCCTACAAGCTTTCTTATTCTTCTTTTCTCTTTTATATCTCTCCATATCCACTCAGTGATTCAATTCCCAATGACTCAACAGGAAAAATTGGTCAGGAAGGCACGCAGATGCACGCTCGCGCACACACGCACACACACACAGCAGGTAGCAATTCATATTCCCTGGAAAGATCACTTCTGCTGTTTTATACAAATGCGTGAGGGTTCTGCAATCTCTGGCTCATCAAGCTGTGGTGTAATTTTACATCTGCAGCTCCTAAAATAAAGTTCATGAAACACTTAATTCTCACTCCGCCGGTGGTCCAAAACCGGTGGCTCGGGTTTATTTGCTGTATTATTTACTGTGGGCTTTTTACTAAGCCTTAGAGGCATCCCACATCTTGTTGTTTAACAAAACTATCTCTCGTCAAACTTTAGAGAGGTAAATATGGCTGAAAAAATATTAAATAAGAAAACGAAAGGCATGAGTAAATCTGTTCTATTTCCAGAGATAATACAACGTCTTTTAGCTCTCATCTCCGTCCATTAGTGTGCCTGCCACGACTCGCCGGGCTGAAAGTCAACATGAAGTTGGAGGGTTGTTTATGAGAGTGCTGAGTGCTCGTGGCCCTGCTGTCCTAACATCTACTGTTTACTGTTCACCTCCAGGTCGTCATCTCCCCGCTCATTATTTATTAATGGAATTATGCGCTGCTAATTGCTAATTAGCTTTAAATTGATGACTCATAGCGGAATTTTTTGCTTCATTAACTGGCTGTTTATCTATTGAATTAAACATGGCAGAAAGCATACCGGATTCGAATTAGAGCGAGATGATAGACAAAGAAGCACTCGGTGTGTGTGTGTGTGTGTGTGATAGAGAGGGAGTGCGACAGTTTGCCTATAGGCAAGAGAGTGACTGCGTGTGCGTGCACAGGTGTGGGAGATTGTGCGTACTGATCTACAACTAACGGCTTCCCGAGGCAAACTAAGGAGGAGACAGACAAAGTAAAACGAGTAAAACGAAGGGAGACAAGAGACGAGACATAAAAAACAAACTCACAGTACTCACGGTGACTCTGAACGGCGTGG
>JAOXYL010000042.1:10574378-10593631 GCA_028564955.1 Terapon puta
ATGATTCAGAGTCTACTCAGAACCAGATACATTTTTAAGTCACTTATTAAAAACTGAAATGGAGAAAGGAAGGAGTCATGGACTTTCGATGGAATTTTTTTGCACAATATGGCTGTGAATGCAAACACAAGACTTGGATAATTGGCTCAATGATCAAAACAAACCATTTGTTTTTTTTCCAACTAGCTTTTTCATGACTGGCTGAAAATGACTTGTGAGGTGTGGAGGACCCCCCCCCACACACACATTATTATATACTGCAGATCACTGGTTGTTAAGATAATGGTGGCTGGTTGGAAAATGTTCAGTGGTGAAACACTGTTGCTGTCCACACAGAGGGGCATTTAGCACAACGCTTCAGTGTGTTTCATCATTCAATGAACTACATGCTACAGCCACACCTGATAAAAATCAAAACAGGCTGAAAGATGTGGAATACTTTAAAAAAGGTTCTGCGGAGACAAAATCTTATTATTTATTTCATACAGCTTGTTCCAAAGTGTTTGTGCTTCTGGCAGCAACTTTGAAACTAGAGGTTTTGATCTCTGTTCACGGAAATGTAAAGCACAACATAAATCAGTGTGCTTTCAGAGACTCTTCAGTTTCACAGAGAATATTCCACATAATGAGACGTGTATTATTCATACATTGCACTGCAATTTTTTTTTTTTAATAATCTCATTTACAGTATGGTGTAATGAGAGCTCCTGTGCACTCGACATGAGTGTGTGAGATGTACGCATTGCACACATTAAGTTTGGGGTCGACACAACCCCGTCACTCGTGTGTCTTTGATCATTTTGTCTTAGCGGTTCCTTCGTATCCCAGGTAGCCTCATCACCGTTCTGTTCGACTAAGTACAGACACATTAATGCACAAACACACACACAGAGGTACAGCTTACATACGGCATCTGTCTGATTGGCTTACAGTCACGCAGCGAACAGGAGCAGGTCAAGCTCACAGAGTTTTCCATTTCCGTCTTTAAAAACGGGCCTTTCAGAGCGGTGGTGATTAAATTACGTCATTTAGAATCATTTTCCATGCGCTATGAATTATAAGAGAGACAGAGAAATAGATGAGAGAGACAAGAGGCAGGAGGACAAGAAAGTCAGAAATGAAGGAAGCCTTCTGACTGACGCGGCTCAGCTCGGCACGTCAAGCTTCATTTCCCTCAATAAAGCAACATGGGTGAGACTCATCTGTGAGGCAGATGAGCTCTGAGTCTTTGGCTCTCGTGGTGCAAATCTCTTAGCCAACATAGCTGCTCTGCTTCCACAACAATAGAAAGGAAGGCGAGCAAAATAAGGAGACACAAATCACTGGCGAGACCCACGCCACAAGAATCAGCTCAGGTTCGGCCACGCAATACATTTCTCACGCGGCTCTTTGACAGAACTCATTGACTCTGGCAGACGGACAGACTCAAGGACAACTCGCTGATGTGATAAATAAAGTATATGGATTTTTTTTTTTTCACAGCCTTGTTGATTTATCAATCGGGCTTACAGCAGGCACATATTCTCCTGTCAAATGATATTCTGCTGGCACAGCTACCTGAGGTTGTGGACAACTAACTCGAAAAAAGATTATAAATACAACTGTTTGACTGCATAACATATAAGGATAATGCAAATCATGTTGACTTTTAGTAATTAGGAACCACCATTAGAAAAAGCATGTGATTTACAATCTTTTCCCCCGTACAGCACACAGCATTAAAATGATTCAGTTACTAACTGTGTGTATTTCTGTGAGTTGCTCACTTTTAAGAAACATTAGTGAACAACTATTTTTTTGCTGTGAATGTTTTGCATCTCATTGTGCTGTTCATAATGCTGTGATCAGCTCCTGTGCAGGGACGTGAACAGCAAAATATCCCTATAATGATATAATGATATATATAATTATGTAACATTACTGTTCTCGCCAGCACGCAGTTTGTGCACCTCGCGATCTGAAGGATATTTTCAGGAAGGTAAGCGCCAGTTCCTCTTGAAGGTAATTAACCAAACATAGAAAACCCCAGAGGATCATTTAGAAACTCTTTGGATAAAAAATATTCAGCCTGACATGAATATAATAGTCTTTTTGTTTGTTTGTTTGTTTGTTTTTTAACGTTTTCTTCAAATTGTGACTCGTCAACGAAAACAAGATTTTTTTAAGCGTCTTTGGGGACCATGGAAATAAATTAATATGTTTTTTTGTTTTTTTTTTTTATAGCAACACAAACTAGTGCTATAAATCAAGGGAGGCGCAATATTTGTTAAATATAGAAGAAGATGAAAAAAATACCTTTCTTAAAGGAGTGCTTAAGAAGTACTGGAAGATTGTGGTGCTGTAGAGATGTCCAAATATTCATATTCATATTCTACAGAGCTCATAGAAAATATTTCCTCCCCAGAGTCTTGCCAAACAAAAAAGAAAGAAGAAATAATATAGTTTTCAATGGCAATAACAATGCATAATCTGAAAATCTTTCCTCAGTGACAAAAATGTTTGTTAGAAAGAAACAAACTAAGGGAAGAAATAGGTTCTCACATTACAGAAAGCAAAAAAGAGATTGTATGACTGAAGAAACAAAACATGCAGCCACATAAATCAAGATAAACAAACAAAGCTAACCAGCTTAGCAATTTAGCTCATTTTAGCTAGCATGCTCTCCCAATATCTTATCAATATCTGAGTATATATACAGAGCTGCACTTTCACTTAAAATAAAAATATTTATTGGGTGTTGGTGTGGACTTTCTTACCTAAGACAGGTGAATGCTCACACATCAGACCTCCACCTCGGTTCAGGTGAGATGTCCTGGCATGTTTAATGTGTCACTGCCTGTCCCTTGTTATACCGCCATCTACCGGCCGTGAGCGTCATGACGTCAGAGCTGCTTCAGACCTGAGCAGGTGAGTTTGTCTGATTAACAGCACTTCGACACTGTCCTGAAAATAAATTATCACCTTATTTATAACCATAATACTAATCCTGTGACCTTTGGTAATTAGGAATACTGAAATTAGCCGTTTTTTCCAGTGTTTACAATAATCAATAATTTCGGCACCCTTTTACAAAATATTTTATGAAATATCAGTTTTTTTTTTTTCTTTTTGCTACGGTTTCTGCTGACTGCAAAGCGGGCACATGAATCATCCTGCATGAACACAGGCACAACACATCTCGCTGTGCTGCTCGTGCTGCTGTGATTTGCTCCCGCGCAGGTACGTGAGCAGCAAAACATCCCTATTACGCAGTTTATGGAGTTTGTGCCTCTCGTGTACTGGAAGATATTTCCAGGAAGGTATGTGTCGCTTCGTCTAAAAGATAATTAACCAGGCCTGTTTTAAAACCCCCCTGAGCATCATTTAAAAACACTTACCGCTGCTCTGAATACCCATGATGCCACAGTGACAGTGCCTATGAAAGCCCTTGAAACAGTAATTAAATTACAGCAAGAATTATTACATTAACTACAGAATAACAAGCTGCCATACTATATTAAAATATTAAAACCCTTACAGCTTCATGGTTTTACCAGAACATGTGTTTTCATACCTCTTAAGCCCTCTCATGAGCCTCCCCGCTGGTTTACCAGATCTAGACCCCGCCTCTGCACACAGGTCTTTGCAGCACCCAATCACTTGATAGCAACCATCACAAGACTACCGCTATGTCCTTATTTCTCACTCATCCATCTCAGGGCAAGAGAACTACCCTTACGATCTTCAGTCGTGGCTTTCTCTCTCTGCCTCCTGGGTGAGGCAAATAAGGGAGCCCACTGTCTCCACTTCACGTCCCGCAGCTAACCAGCTGTTTTTGTCTAATTGGCGGAGTAAACACTGTCTCCCTCTCAACACTATTAAATTAATCAGAGCTCTTCTCGTTGCTGCGGGGGCGTAAAGACTGTGCGGACTTCATGGAATCAACTCTTTCCTCGGTGGACATCAGAAAAAGCACAAGACATAGCATCAATAAGGGTGTTAGATCTGGCTCAACTAAATGGAACAGAGCGCTTATTTATGTCATTAAGCACAAATTAATTAAAGAAAGTCTATCTGCAGCACAGCTCCAGATATCTTCGACATAAACAGACATTTAACTGGAAACACCTGTAAGATCTTTGTTACAGCATCCAGAAAATTAGGCTGGGCTGGACCAGGCTTCGTTGGATATTATAGTGAAGGATGTCCAGCAGTTTCCTTTAGTTAAAGGCGAAGTCTTAAGAGACATCTATAATTGAGGCAAAACTCAACTGAGGAAGGCCATGAGGTGCACAGAGTCTGCTGGTAGCCTTTTATGTCAACCTCCATGATCTTTAACACTTACCTGGCTTTGGTGTGTGAAAGCAGAGTTTTCCACTGTGCTGTGAAAAGTTCCCAAAAACCAAATCATGTAATGGCAGAAACACAGTGTGAGACATTATCACATATGGAGCAGCTAACACGGCAGCCATCGTTTAACAAAAATTTAAAGGTCAATGTGGCAAAGCCTCGAGCTGGAGAACATCTGTACATAAGTCCTTTTATCAGACATCAGCAAAGGCTCAGCTCTACTATGAAACACTTTAATTGGCACATTCCTTTCTCCATATTTAAACCTGGTGGTAAAAGGGTCAAGAGGCAGACCTCGGAGGTGGAGAACATCCATACAGAGGCATGTGGAACATTTCACATCAAGTGACACAGCTGCCCTGCCCAACAGGCACACAAGGGCTCAAAACTCTTTAAACCCATTCAAGAGAAGACAGAACAGCACTTTTTGACATGTTGCACAGGCTTTTTGAAAAGAGAGGACTAGCTTAGAGTATTAAGGCCATTGTACAAAGCCCTCTGGGGACATGTCAGAGATAAAGTGGTATCAAGGTCTGCTAAGGTGATGTCACTGAAGACAGCATACCTGCACAGGCCACTAGACTAGTGCTAAACTGGTCATTTATTTAAAACTGAATGTGCTAGGGAGGCTAGCGTGTCCTGTTCCTGGATTTATTGTAATGCTGAGACAGCTACGGAGAATGTGACAAGGGTGGTGCGCAACAGCACAAACGGCCCCGCAAAAAAAGTAGAGGTCTAGACATGCAAGATATGTCTCGCATTTGTTGTGTCCAGCTTAAAGACAATGAAATGAATCATCTCTGTGAAAACAGATGGTCAGAGAACTGGATTACTGGGTCATCGGCAAGGCAATCTACCTGCACCTGTTTAGAGTTGCTACTCTGCGCATCAACGTCTTCCTTTGAAAAATGCAGCAAAATCACAACACTACACATTTTTCAGATCCACTCATGGTACACTACCCCTCTCACTTTGCACTTCCCATTTTTCCCTGGAAGAAATATCTAAGAAATATGGCAAGGTTTTTGATCCTGAAGCAGCGAGATCTTTTATTTTTGTAACCAAACAAGAGGGCACAATTAAGTCAGGCATCCCACATCTTTGTATTATTACCTTTTACTTGCAGGGCTGTTACATAATCAAGCACATGTCACTGAGGCTCAAATGAATAGCCAGGGAAACATACAATGGATCATGCATTCATTGGGCTTGTGTATGCGTCATCTGATGCTTGTGTCAATGAAAGCCCGATGTCATGGATAAGTGTGTTTTGCTCTGCGTGTAAAAAAGATAAGAGAGCTCCAATCAGATAGCAGCTAGATGCTCTAATTTGACTCGGATGACAAGCATGGCCAAATCGTATTTGCATACACTAATAGCCGCGCTGTGCTGCTCCCTCCTGTGCTTTACATATTAGTGACTGGCCGAGATCAATAGCTGCACAGTATTAGCATTTTATCCCCCCCGCATCGATAGCTGTGCCCCACAATACGACAATAAACCTCACCTTTCACCAGCTGCTGCAGAGTCCATCTGTCAGGTATTGATAGAGCAAATATAAAAAGGCCCTAATGGTACCCGATCAATACTTTAAGTTTGGAGGAGATGCCAAATGTTGCCAACCACAACAAACATGTTTGCTTGAAATTTCTGCTTCCCTCTCGCAGCAGAGGGCAAAGTGGTGAGTGAGCGACAGAAGGAAATGGGAGAGAGGATGTGATCGAGCGCCGGGTTTTAGAGCGCAGCACAAACGCAGAAGATGTGAGAGCACGTAGGCCGCCTCGCCGATGCACCAAGACGACTGCGTTTGGAGCCTAATCTAAAGGGAGCCGATCCTAGCGAGGTTATAAATTTAACTACCTTTTTCAGGATATTTTCGGTTTTTGTTCATGGGTATCACACGAGAGCTACGAAAATATGGAGGTTAACATCGACTTGCCGTCACGTAACAGTCCCTGCACCTACGACTCCCACGTAATATGGATTCCAAGCCTTCCAGCTCACCTAAATCAGACTTTTGCATGAGTCTAATTTAGAGGTTTGGAACATTGGGGGTAAGATTCAATTGGGGGGCAGTTAATGTACACCAAACACACCCAAATATGTCGACAATATCTACACATATGACCTGCATATGTTCTTCTGGATATAATAGGCTCTCAGCGATGTAAGGTTTCTGCCTTCCTGGTGAAATTAAAGCCTCTTTGCTATATAATACAATGTTGACAAGACCTTTCTCATGGAGGACTTGGCGTAACTAATCACATTAATTTTGGCTGCGTTACATTTAGGCGTCTGTCCCAGCACCCTGCTATAGCGCATGCTGGCTAATTGGACTGGCTTCTGACACCACACACGGGAGCACAGCCATGATTTATTTTATTAGTTATACCTTTCCTTTTTCCTGCCACATAAAAAGTGTATTACAGGATCTTGGGTGCACACTGTGGCGCTGCCTCAAAGCCAAGCTACAGATGATTTGATGTTACCTGCTTGGATCTTTTTCTGCATATTACTCGCTCGTGTATTCACACTGCTTTACTGAAATTTGAATCCTCAATTACCATGTTAACTTGTTCTCATTCTTGCGGTGTAACAGATGAAAGGGTCAGGGAGTTTTGAAAACGGCAAACATTTTTGGCTTGATATCGTGAGAAATCCCCTGCAATTAACTGCAATATGGAAGAAAATATATAAACCTAACGAGACGGAGAGCTAATTGGGAATGGCGAAAGAGCAAGATGGTGTGAGCCCATCATAACCCGCTGAAGAAGCACTTACTGTCAGAAGGGATGCATCCATTTAAATAGTAAGTTATAAATCCTGCCTGTCTACATGCCGGCGGCTACGCCAGCATGTTCTGATGCAGCTTTGAGAGATTTAGAGCCCTCGGATTCGCTGCGCTGCTGATGGGAGGCTTCATCTTGTTTTCTGCTCATATAAAGCAACGCAACAAAGGCCACAAGGTAAGCCCACACGCAGAGGCGATGATTAAACTTCCTCTCAGAGCTTTCCCAGAAATGCCAAGCAAGCAGACGCATGCCACGAGCTCGCCTGGCACCTTTAGTTGTCCACTGCTGCCACCGCTCACAACTCGAGGTGCAGGTAACACAGAGACAGACGGGATGCAAGTGCACACATAAACGAGATGAGATTCCACGAGCAGCATTAATAGCTGTAGGGGATGTCACACTGTCACTGACAACTCATTTACACTCAAAGACCTCACTGATCCACTGCTGTCAAGAAACATGCTCGGAGAGGAGGCAGTATTAAATGTGCTCCGAGAGAAGCAGATACTACTGGAAGGAGCCCAGAAATGCTGTGTCAACCAGTCAATAATAGGAGGAAGCTGGGAAAATAACAACAAAAAAGGGTCTCTGCACTTGCTGCCACTTTTGAAACCCACAGAATTAATATGAAGCTTGAGCAGTTTTGTAGCTCCCGGTCATCAATTAAAATTTAATCGACATTTGGAGCTCTCAGTCAGGTGCAGATCAAAGATCAGCGTTCTGCGAGAGACTACATTCAGGCTCCGATGAATCAGTGTCGCCGTACTTGCCAAGCGGACAGGAACTGGCACACATGCAACCGTGGGGGTTTCAAGGCAAGTATGATACAAGGACAGCACAATGACATCTGCCGACCCTCATCCGCCTCCCGACAATCTCTGTTTGCATTTAAAGAGAATGACATACAGTGTTATTGAAGAGATAAACCTGAATACAGAGCGTTTCCTGAAAAGACTCAATACAAGGACGCACAGATGGAGATGGCAAAGCAGCACTTGGGTAATAATAAATAAAGGTAATAATTCTTCTACTGCTGTCGAGCAAAAACTGCTCAGTTTTTCTATCTGTTGCTTTTTACAGGTAATTGATTTGGTTCTGTCATCTCCCGATATTAAAATACAGGGACACGAGTGAGATGTCTGGGCAAAAACGCCTGTGGTTCGAGCGCTGTCAGAAGTGAATTTCACTGCCAACTACTCTGCAGGTAAGCATCGACAAGTACACAAACGAGAACCACGTATGCCTGGTGACACACAACATTTTAGAGATTGGACTTCAGGAAGAAATGAAAGAATTAAAAAGGTCTTGACCTATCAAGACAAGTCATCAAAGAAAATGTGATCACTGCCGTAATATCTTGCGTTTGGAGGGCTGAGTTGGTTCCCCCCTACCAGGTCAGCTGGTACACCTGTTTGCAGTGAGGTTGATTGGCTCATTAGCAGGCCCACTCATTGTCTCTCTCTCTCTCTCTCTCTCTCTCTCTCTCTCTCTCTCTCTCTCACACACACACACACACACAGAGAGTGAGGCAGCAGACAGCGCCTTGGGACCAACCAGCTGCTGTTCTCTTCATTTTCCAAATTTCTTTCGGGCTGTTATTGAGACACGTTCGAGAGAACAGTTTGGGCTAGCATATCAACAATTAGTCTGTTAAGTCCTCGGAATAACAGCTGGACTGTGAAAATTAGATGCGAAACAGGACTTCCTGCAAGTAACACCGTGTCCCTGAGTTTCTGTGACGGCGAGGCCTGATTAAGTGCACTTGAAAAGGACTCCCGAAAACAGAGTAAAAAGAGAAACAAAACAAGACAAGCTACAAACCAAGAGTGTAACAAAAAGATCAAAAATAATGAACTCGAGCAATAAGATTCATTTTTATTTCCTAGCATCGCGGCTGTGAACTCGCATCGCCTTCACCCGCAATCCTTGACTTAATAGTAGATTTTGAGTCATCGCTCTCCGAGATGGACTTGCGTAGGCGGTGCGACGCTCGACTTGAATGGAGGGTGTTTTTGTTTGCACTCTTCCCGGGCCTGTTGGTTGAACATCGTTTGTCTGGTCCTCTACCAGGTCGTGCTGTTCCCCCTTCCATATGACAAAACAATGAGGTTCACGACCCAGCTGCCGTACTACAGGAATAAAAGAAGGACATGGTTCGGTTGAAAGTCAGACCGCATTCGACAGCCGAGTAATGATGGTGATGTTGGAAGTGTGTTAGTACTGTTTAATATAACCACAAATACTTCCTACCATGCCGTATTAAAGGCTTTCCTTTTGATTCCATTGATGGCCCACAGTTACTTAAAATGCTCTGAAGTTGTATCACACTTCACACACACAAGAGTACATTCTCAGGAGAGGGAGGACACAGATCACTGTGGTGCACCTATGCATACTTTAAAAAGTTTAAACTGATTAAAGTCCGGGAGGAGAGTCCAGAGAGAAGAAATAAGGCTGCAGCACTACTTACCGGTGTCTTAATGAAGACAGCTGTGAGTAAAAAGAATGAGAGCTGTGTGCACTACCCACCGAAACGAATGGAGATGCCATTGAATTCAAATGAAACCTTTTATTCCAGCTGAATTAAAATAAATATAGGATAATTTGCAATAAACAGAGTAACTAAAATTACTGATAAATGTGCTAAACTCTTAAATTGTGGCTATTATAGAATCTCTTTCACAAATTACGGGCTTTAACGTGAGACAAACAGCTGAGAAGTAGATTTCCTGGCTATTTAAAGGAAAGAAGTTTTAAATGGGCAACCTATTCTTTCCAACCCTGCTCCAGTTTGTTCTTTCTCTTTTTCAGACATTTGGAAGGCTAAAGTTATTTAAAGAGGAGTACCAGCCACAGCTTTTAAGTGGGAAGAAACACAAGCTGCTTTTAAGGATCCTGTGGTTGACTGAGGGTGTATTTCTATTCTTTAATCCTGGAATACGTGCTCCCATTTCTGACCCTGTAGATCTTTTTGTTTTATTTTGCCCATTGTGATTCACCTTGGTTCCTTACTCCCTCTATCTGGAAGCCTTTAATACTTTCACTTTATGTGTTCTCCAAGCATAGTCATCTCTAATGGGGTATGTACAAATTTAGATCACCCAGTGATTATAGTTTTCATTGCTCACTCTGATATCTGACCTGGTACAATAGTTTTAATTGATGCTTTACAAGTGATTTACCTGATGGTGTGTAATCTTACTTATGTGTATAGACCATTTGCACCTCTCACTAAATGATTTTATGATCACGCAGAAGGTTTAAACTACGAAACATTTGAAATATAAATCCCTGAGATTTTATGGTGTTTCATGCTTGGCTCACTTGCAGGACCCTTTTTTAAAATCATTCCAGGCATTTAACCTTAATGTTTTACATGGAATGTTTAAAAATCAAGGTTAGAAGATGGAAATAAAACTGGTGGCGTATTTAATGATTTTTTCGGCTTTATGAAGGGAAAGCAGAGAGGTGAAACTACAGCATTTTTTTATTGCATTAGCTGTGCATGAGTTTGAAAAACTGAAATGATGGAGAAGAACTGAAAGATAATGTTAATTCTAAATATAGCTGTTTTACATCTGTGTTATATTGGAAATTATTGTCCTCCAAGAGTTTAGGATGAACTAAATCTTGGCTGGAATTACATTTTTGCTAGATTGAATTGTTACACCTCTTTTCTCAGAGTGAGGATAGTGCACAAGCTTTTGCAAAGGACGGCCCATTGATTCTTTATTACAGCGCATTTAAGAGGATCGGATCAGTTTGTCTTTCTCTCATGCAAATGTGTTCTTTCAGAAATCTGGAACGCGCAGAGTTCTTCGCCGTGCAGTTTTGCAAATAAGTCCGTAAGGGGAGCACAAAGTTGCTGTTACTCTTGAGCTGCTTCGCTTTGATTTTAACCACCGATTTCACGGCATCTTTCAAAATGTCTTGAGTTCATGTATTTGATGATTGCATCGGTGTCTGGAAGATGTTTTTGCAGAGCAGAACAGAAAGGTAGACATCCTCCCTGCAGCAGTACACTCTAATTTGTTTGGGTACTGGTGAAACGCAGGCATGATGTGCAAGAAGCTGAAGTGTCAAATGGGTCTATCACACATCGAAATTCAGCTCTTTGTGCGAGCTTCGTCAGACTTGCTCGTGTTTTTGAGTACATTGTTTCAGTTTGCTACGTACGAGCTTTTGCCGGAGCTATGTGTCTGTGTGTGTCTGTGTGTGTCCGTGTCTTTTGTTTGCTGCTCGTACTTTTCGAAAAGAGGTCTCCGAAATGTTTGCCAGTTCTTTTCAGCACAGTTTGGCTCTTTGATTAAGAGTTTTACACATTCAAACTGTTGCAGAAACTGTGCCAAGGCAATCAGAAAAATGTATTGTCATCGGGGAGGGGGGGAGCACAGCAGCGTGCCGCAGAAATGCATCGCTATAAGTGGCCGAGAGTGCATCTTGTTTTCCCCTCTGTTTCACGTTTTTGACAAGTCCTTTCACTGGTGCTTTACACTGCTTCTCGCTTTAACTTCCTGTGAACCCTCACATTTCTCTCTCGCGCTCACACGCATTATGTAATCCTGCCCGCCACCTGCTATTGTCACTGCTTCGGGCCAATACAGCACACTTAAGGCTAAATTATGCCCCATCTTGTTCCTGCTGAGATTGCACCGCTAATAACGCCCATCTGTCTAAAGAGCCCACGAAGCAAACTGTGCATCTGCACCACAAATCGCCCTGAAGCCGCGCGGCGTTGTGTCGTTCTGTCTTCGGTTTGTTCCCAGACTGAGCGCGGCAGAGGTGACGCGAATCAGCCTGAACTGAAGAGCAGATACTGGTGGGTGACAGGCGAGGGGTCGGAACAGGGGTGATGTCTGAACTGTCGGCGAATCACAAACAACGGCGCGGCGGCAGCAACAACATGAGGTTTTTGACTTCTGCCAAACACAGTCACAATTTAAAACTTAGTGGGGTTTTTTTTTTTGGTTGTCATTTAAAACAAACTCCAACTGTGGGACTCACTTTGCTTCTGTTTCTACAACACACCAAAGATAATCACCACGATTTCAGTTTTAACAACACCTTACCTGAAGCGAACACGTGACAGAAACAGAGAGAGGAGTCTTTCTATTAAAACTCATGTTTGTTTCATTCATCTCTTCCATCCATTTCTTTGTGTTTATTCACATCTTGCATCCCACTTTTGGGTCACCTGCTTACAATGAAAAAAGGGGTCAGCACATAAATGATCTCATTCATTTAGCTAAATTCACAGTGCGTTGCGTTTACCAGGTTTCCTCTTTGTCTCTTGTGGTCCTGCCCAGCAAAAGGCCGACTACAAAATGGTCTCCTAACAAATAATTTGCCCTGCGGTCAGCAAGGAGGAGGACAGGAAACCCTGCCCAAATGAGCCAAAATAAAAAGGAGCAAACACTCTCGTATTTAGACAAAACTAATTAAACCGGATCAGCATGATGGTTTCAAGTTGTGCTCGAAAAAAAAAAAAAAATTACCCTCTGTTTGTGCATGTCAGAGCTTTCTCTCACAAAACAAAGCCGCACAAGGGTGAAGTCCGTGTGTCTGTCTATTCATGTTGTAACGAGCTGATGTCAATGCCTTCTGCCTGAAGCACACCCTGACGTGATCCGACCGACCCGAAAAACACCATGAATACATAAATAAATGCAGGGTCAGCAAAGCGGGATGTTGTTTACTCATTCGATCACAAGGCTTATTTAAGAGCCCGTGAATGAGAATCCCAAAATATTTTAGCTGTTAATCCTCACAGTCACTCAGAGTTGAAACCAAATTAAAATTTCCCCCCTTACCGTACAAAGCCTCATTATTTGCTGCTGTCAGGTTTTTGTAGTTCTCACGCTCGCATTGAGAAATATTAATGAGTTTGATGCTGCTCGGTGGGGGGGAAAAAATATTTTTTTTCTCCCAATTCTCTTGATTTTGAATGCCTTAATTCCCACCAGCGTGGCGTAACCTTGCATTTGGCAAGAGTGAATCAAAGTCGGTCTGACAAACCAGATTGATTTTCACCTCAAGGTTAACATTTTACTGGCCCCAATCAAACGAGTTACATAACTAATGAAATATGTGTGCACAGTTTAGTTCCCAGCTCAATACCCAGCAGGACCGTCCTCATCACCAAGGACAACTACCAGCCTCCCTCGGCCAAACGCAGCTCATTTGAACAGACTCTTCCACTGCTCAACAAACTCAGCCACCTGCTTTGATCTCTCACTTTTCTGAATTTCACTTACGAGCTGAGCTCCCTCATGTAAATTGCGCTGTCTCGCCATAGGAGGACAATTAAAACCACACTGTTGTGTTCTTGAGTTGTGGAAGTCAACTTTAATGAACTACACCATATGTAAATTAACGGAAAACAAGGACATTCCAGCGAAAGTCGCACCAGCTTTGCCATTGTATCTAGGTCAGGAAAATGCAATACTCTCTGGTCCATATGTACTTTCACGGCCGCGCTTCGGATTGTGTAGCAGTCGCTGGAGCAGGAGCTACTCCACCTTAACGTGCTCCCTCCGGCACTGCCATACGGAAAGATGCTGCCTTTCCACAATAACAATCACCACGGTTATCACCTCTTACAACACAACACATGGGCACACATAAGAGAGAGAGAGAAAGAGAGAGAGAGAGGAAGGGGCGGGGGGGGGGCAAGCAAAGAGGAAAATAGACAGATGGGTGGATGGCAGAGAGGGGAAACAAGAATCTGTCATTTAACAGTGGAAGGAGGGCAAGGAGGGGAACAAGATGGATCATGATGCAGGGGGCAAAAAAAAAAAAAGAAAAAAGAGGGGGGTGGGTGGTGGTGGGGGCTGATGACAGAAGCACGTCTGGTTTTGCCTTTACCTGACAGGGAATCAGAAGACGCGCTCTCCTGCTGCTGCTGCTGCATCTTGAACGCTGGCTCCAGTGTGAGGCTGTGCCGTGAGCGCGTGTGCAAGAGTGTGTGTGCGTGTGTGTGTGTGTGAAAGAGAGAGAGGGAGAGAGTGTTGTCCACGAGCCACAGAGAGCGAGCCAGCCAGCCAGCACGCCTCGCTGTGTGTTTTGATGACGGAGGGAGGTGCGGGAGAAGAGGCGCGCTCCTTCATTGGCTCCGGTCTCTCCTCTCGCTCTCCGTGCAAGCGCAGATGCCTCACGCGCAAACACATGTAGTGCAGAGAGTGATTAATGAGGCTGGGAGGAGGATAGTGGAGGGGTGGGGGGCTTCTAGAGTGGATGAAGAAGAGGAGGTGCAGAGAGAGAGAGAGAGAGAGAGAGGGAGGAAGAAAGCAATCAGATTTTAGTGTGAGCTTACTCACTCAGGCATCGTGCCATTACACCCCCCCTCTCCCTTCAGCTTAACCTCACAGCGAAGCCCATTCAGAGCTTCCACGCACCACAACATCACTCTGGAGAATTTGCTGCACACGACATCCAGGTCTTGTGGCGCGTGAGACCAATGTGCCTCAGCTTGTTTTAAAAAAAGGATACATAAAAATACAACCAGCCAAACAAAGTCAAACGGTGCCCATTTGAAGTGGCACTTGACAAACGCCTCACTTTATAGACTTTTACAAAGTGAACAATAGAACCAAACAACAAAATCTGTCCTAAAAAAACACTATTCAAAAAAGTCACACACACACCAGTGAGAGATATTCAAGGTCCACTATCAAAAGTAATTGATTTTGAAAACTCCATCACGGGGTCACGCCGATGTTCCTCTTTGCTCTCAGAGTTTTTCCACACATCAGGCAGGCCTTCTTTCCATGCTCACCAGGCTTAACATTTGTCTTTAATATAAGCTATGATTAGTTTTCTAACAGGAAGTATGGAGCAAAGACTGCAGAAATTTAGTCAATGAGCACATTCTGGATTGATTTTTTTTTTTCTTTTTTCAGCAAGTTAACTTTCAACTTAACCGTGTACCTACAAATAAAAGTCCTGCTGCTGACTGTGTGGTGTATGCACAGGACTGAAAGATTTGAAAGTGCTACATCCACGACAGCTTTTTTGATTGATTGCGTGTCATGGGGGGAAAATGTAAGAGATAACCAAAAGAGAGATTCATAAGACAGTCTGCATGAGTTTTTCTCATCACATAAAGCTCCCCTTCAAGTTAAGCAGCAAACATGGCCGCCTCATGACGTGCGAATCCATGCTAAATGTGTGAAATATTCACTTATTCTCGACCTATTTAAAAGTTCCATCTTGGTCTGCAGTGAGGTAATATTATGTAGTACCGTGAAGTGAAACATTTGACCGAGCAGAAAAGATGTAATTTTATTCTAAAATATGCATTCTAATTAAAAAGTAGATCATCTGCCCTTGCTGTAAAATAAAGGCGCACCTCCTAGAGAACGAGGCGTTTTCTGATGGAAGGAGCTGGTCGGGACTCTCCTCCCAGCCCATTAGTGATCTCTGCTGCTAAAATATTCCTCCCACTTGCAATGTATTCGCCCTGTTCCAGCCCCCTTTTCAGCCTGTGCCACTCTGAACCTTGATTGCATTTGTGCCTTTGGAGACCAAAAATGCAGCCACCATGTGTTCTTGTACGCAGAGGAAACAGCAGCAGTGCTAAAAGTAATCAAGGCTCTCGGATTAAGATTTTTTTTTATGACTCATCATTACAGCACCTATTCAACCAGACACCATTAGTTTTATGAGCATTATGCTGCCGTCGCATGCTGTAATCTACGGCACATTGCTCCTCGAGAACTGTTGCATTAGTTGCACGAGACACTCCTGCTTTTCACATTATTTTCACAGGAAGTGAAATCTCTTATCAAACATGTTAGTAATTTGCAAATATCAGTCATATGTCAGACAAACCCTAATGGGCTGAACAGAGTGGTACAGCCGTATGCTGGATCCAAACATCTGCATTAAACATGTGGAAGTGAATGTAATGAGTAAGAGCTTATGTATATATGCCGTGTGTCACTACACGTCATCAAATCATTAGAAAATAATCTAGCTAAAGGAAAAAAATCCTTGTATAACATATATTGATATTCATTTATTTTGTTGATCACTTTCTGCTTAAAATTCAGTTGCATTGCCCTTGTTGACCAGGTTTAGGATCATCGAACTTCTGAATGTTAAACACTCAGAACTATAAAGGGAATAGTATTGTCAGTGTTATTTCATCAAGACTTGTTGTTGAGCCTTTCTCAAGCAGAGATTTTTACTTTTTCATGACAAAAGCAGCTCCCGCGGCCCTTTGAAATTCTTTGACTCCTAACTGCTCCTCCCACTCTCCCACATTAACCTCTATGAGTTCTCGCAGTTGTTGTACTCCTATACCTGCCTGTAACCTGTTTTAATTAATGGTTCTGGTCTCTTTGCTGAGGAAGCTGCTCAACACAGTTGCCATCACATCTCAAATGAAGACCACGTGAAAAACACTGAGAGTTTTCCTCAGATGCATCTGCGCAGTGTTTGAGTTTCTCTCCAAATGTGGGTCGGAGCGCTGTTGAAAAAAACCCCACAGGAAAGTAAAACCCGGACGTGGTGTGCTGAGAGGAGCATGGAGTTTGCAAAATAAAGACTGCATTCTTTTTTTATAGTTGTGTAATGTCTAGCGTTGACGTCAGCTGTGTTGGAAAAGCTGGAACATTGTGTTAAATTAAAGGGGAAAAAAAAACTAACTGCTACCCTTGAAAGCCGTCAGCCTCACTGCTGCTGTCGGCCTCATACGCTATGAACTTCATTTCTTGATAGTGCTACTGGCAAAGCGCAGTGACACCATTTCACAGCCAATTTACACACACAAGCTCATAAAATATTCCATATTAACTCATCATCCCTGCCTTGCTGGATCAGATACTGTGTGTTTTATCCTCAGTTTATTGAGTTGCTCAGTGGGAGCACGTTATTGACGTCTGTTTCTTACAGCTTATTCTTAATTATCCTGTTCCCAACTCCGGGTCCCGCAGAGAAATTAATGACACAGGGGAAGAAAAAGAGCCAACCATATGTCTCCGTGTTTACTTTAATGATATTCATGTAGAAATATATGGTCTTTATTTGGTTACCTCGACCAATTAGGCTTTGACTGAATGTGAAGTCTTTACAAAGGCAGAGGAGAGTCAAAAATGCTTAATTCTTAATAGTGAGTGAGAGAGCTTCTCCACCCCAGTGTTTGATTATTTAATGGTACAGTGGTGCCAGTACATGAAAAATGACATACTTTGTGGAATTTATCTTCAGGCTTACTCACAGTTTATGGTTGAACATGATTTCATATGAAGATGAGGTGAGAGAGTGAGTGTGAGTGGTAGCATACTCTTCAATCTCAAAGAAAAATTATATCGTCATTATTACTATATTTCAATTTGATTTGATTTGTGTGAATATCTGGTAATGGCTGCACATGATTTTATGTGTATTGAAACACCACCATCTAGTGAACATTTAACCAAATTACAGGATGCGTTTTCAGCTTTTACAGCAGTGAATTGCAACGAATGCCCCTGCAAACAGGCTTTGTACACCTGCACTGTGCACACACACTAATGTTAAACCCACACATATGCACAAAAACATACGTACGCGCACAGACACACACACACAGCACAAACAGCTACCAAATGGCCTGATCTAGGAACCTGATGGGGAGGATTATTTGGATCTACAAACACAACACCCAGCTAACCATGTCTGCAGTTCCTTTGTGAGGGTCCCATGCCGGAAACGCTTTCTGTAGACCAGGGCTTAGTGTGTGTTATTGTTTAATGAGGTAAGCATGCATGGCTGACCTGTATAACTGCTAATACAGCATCGTGATGCTGGCAGGTCTGTCGTATTTCAGAATATTAAGAGTTCTTTTTCGAATTTTAATTAACACACTTTGTTGATTTTACTACGTGCCTCAGTGGTCATGTACCAGTTCTCCAATGCATATTTGTTAAAGCCAAGAAGGCAGAAAACAAGGCTCTGACCTGTGCTGCGCTCAAGATGTGCAGAAGTGTAGTCGGGGGCTGCTTAACAAATTAGTTTGTTTTTCTTCCCCAATTAAGGTTTTATTTGGCAAGATGACTCCTGTGGAGATCAAGGGTGTGCTATCCAAGGGAGACCTGCTCAGATCAGAGTTGGCTCTTGAAGGTACAAACAACACAATGAGAACACTTTATAATTGGTCATTAGAAATGCGAGACACGGTCAAGATGTGCAATAATGCTGTCACTCATGTCTGTTTGTTTTTTCTTTCCCTGTGTGGTTCTGTGTAGCTTTATTTGAGGTTATGCAAGATGGTGGTGAATGCGTTATCTGCACAAGCTGAGCAAACCTGGAGCAGCACTATTTGCTCTTTTATTAGCACATACAGTATACAAGGCAGACAACTGATTGTCTCTTTTTGCATCTTGTGCAATAATAAAGGAAATCTTTAGCCGCTTGACGGATCAATTAGCTATTGAACTGTAGGTACATGCAAACTGATCCAACGTCCTGTCTTCAGATCAGTGCTGCTCATCAGGTTTCTGTGTGTGGAAGTAACTGGCAGCAACAGGCAGTTCCTAACTATAATATGAAAATCACCCCATCACTATACTGTAGTTATCAGTGTAGTATGCTCTAGCGCAAACTATTTCTATGTTAAACCTTCCTTAGAGGCAAACCTTAACAGCTGCCCGCAAGAGGTGTGCCGTCTCAAATGAACATGCGAATAATAAGCACAACTTGACAGCATATACAAAGATTACTGCTGTTGGGGAAGTGTGTTTTCTGTGTGAGAGGTTGGACAGCTGATAAGGAATAATACATAATGAAGTGTAGACAAAGAATGCGTGACACAGAGCAGCGATGCCTCTGCTGAGCCCATTATTTTGCAAATCTGGACACCTTGGACTGTATTGTCTTATTTGTTACTTTCCGCAGACTGAAACTGTCATCCCTCATTATTTTTCAAAGCGAGAGTTAACTGGGTGCATTCTAGCATGATGCAGAATTACTGGTTACCTGCAGCTTTATATATTTTGTACATTGACTTAAAAATTGCCGATTGACTGGAACTATGTTTGTTCGAGGTGCTCTGTTGTACAATGTACAAAACTTACAACATTACAGTCAATCATATGTATATACATATATATGTATGTATATATATATATATATATATATATATATATATAT
>JAOXYL010000042.1:10633297-10651167 GCA_028564955.1 Terapon puta
GTGTGTGTGTGTGTGTGTGTGTGTTTTTTGTCACCGAACAGCTTCCACTCAAAGTGTGTCAATCCCCACAGATGCGGAGAAATGCTCATATGATACTCATATGACTTGTGTCAATATGTACCCCCATTTGTCTTGTGCAGGCAGAGTACAAACAGAGATATGCAGCTTTGGCAATACAGGACGAGTTCATTCCTTGTATGCCAAAGCGTGAGCGAGGGCCCTTTGTGTAATTTCAATAAAAGCCTCTTAGCTGAAACCTCACTTTCCTCCCGCTAACATCCCTCCATCAAAGGCTCTCATGGGGTGTGCTAAGTTATTAGCCACTGCTCCTTATTTGTGAGGTGTCACCGGTAATAAGCAGGTTCCAGGTTATCTCTGCCTGTGTCTGTCAGGCAGAATATTGGATCCACAGCTCCCGCAAGGCCCCACTGGGACCCTCTACCCGCCAGTCATCAGTTGGCCTAACATACAACCACGTCATATGCCAGAGGGAGTGAGGGACTCCCGCATAGGAGCTGGGAGACATGACTACCTGGCCTGTGATATTTTCTCATATGCTGCGCCTCCCAAACAGAAGATAGGGATAATGCATAATATAATACTTGCACACAGGGGCACATCTGCTGGAGCATATGGATGGATGCGTACAAGCATATAGGAACAATTCTTTCATGCAGGACTTACAGAAACATTTCAAAACTCTGGTTCAAAAAACCAAACACACTTATTTTGAACTTATTTCGGCTTTTCACTGTGAATAATGGATGCTATAGGAACACTATTGTTTGCCAAACTGAAAACAGTTTTGGTCATTTCTCATGGCAGATTTTTTTTTCCGTGTGTTCTTCTGCTCTTATGAGGAAGATAGGTCCCATTTAGAAAGAAGTAGAAAGTTATATACTTGTGTATACCACTCAGGTTTTGGCAACATTTGAGTGCACATCTCATGCCAGGTGAAGGGTTTCAGGTGTTGTTGAGAGTTAAACTCTTTGCATTTGTTTTTTAATGTCATCTAATGTCAAGGCGAAATATTTTGGCACATATTTTCTGCACACTGAGAGAAACACATTGTATACTGCTGAGGGGTACCAAAATCAAGTTTTTCAGCAGCCCCACTCTGCTGTTCACTTGGCTTTTTCACACCAAATCCCTTCTCGCATGCATCAAGTTGAACTCTGCCCAACTTTCTCCTGTTGCCAAAAATGCTGACATATCTCCTCCTGTAGTGCTCTGCTCTTCTGTGTCACTCTTCATGTCTGAGTGCTCATTTGAAATGAATGACTACTACTCAGTTTGTCTCTCGATGTCACTGCTGGTGTGAGTGTTCGGTTATAGGGGTTGTCACTGTTGCTACCGAGGGACCCTCAGAAAGGTTCCCAATTGTGGTCGCGTGTCTGATGTCTGTTGCAGACAGCAAGTGTCGGAGACAGGCTGTCTCAGACTGTCGCTTGGAAAGTTCAGTTGGATGTTCAGCACCTGGGTCAGCTGATTTTTTTCAGGAACATTGAATGGACACATGGTGCAACGATACTTTTCTGCAGAGAAACAGGCATAGTGGCTAATATCAGTGACTTATTTATATTTGTAGCTTTTAGAGATGCTAATAAAATGAACTTCGTAGTGGTGTAAACATGAAAAGAAATACAGGGCTTGAACTACAAAGTGCAAAAAGAACATTTACAATAGCAGAGCACCGATTGAGAACAGCAAAACTGTCACTCACAGACAATTTCATTTCTTGTTTATTTACCATACCATATCTACCACATGGAAGAAAAAAAACAAAATATAGTGTATTAATTATTCATATAATCAACCACTTATCACCCATAACTTCGATATCAACAGCTCATAATATGCCACTAATGTGAAGCTTTATAAGCAGATAAGAAAATCAAAAGAAGATATAAGAGATCTAAAAGACTAAAGATTGACATGCAGGAGGTCCAGACATTTTATCACATACATTGGAAACCCCATTTAGTGATCACATCTGTTCAAATCAAATTGATCTCTATAAGTGGATGATTAATATTTTTTTTCTTTATTTTGTATAATTCTTATTACCATTCAATTATGTATTCATTACATGACTATGAATCATTTTATTACAAGAATATAAAGGAAGAGACAGCTTCACCATTTACAGGGTACACTATTTAGAGGTCAGTACAAGAGAGGTTATTATCCCATGGATAAGAATGAAATTCAACCACAGGTGCTTTCCCCGCGCACGTTCACCCTCTGTCTCTTGTTGTTTAACTACCCAAAGTAGTCTGAGGAATGCCAACTTTTGCTGCTGCACTTTGTTGGCTCATTTTTGGCTGTTTAATTTTTCATATGGAAATAATTATGTTCTTTTTCAAACCATGATTTCACCAGCCTTAGGTAGCTGGCTGAAAGCGGATGTGTAACCACAAGGTGTAGTATCATGTGAGTACATTTCTGTAGTTTTAAAGTTTATATACTTAGTTTATATACTGTGAATGAATGAATGATTCTGTCCACATCCTTTTTGAGCCCTCTAAGTGGCTGATAACTGGAACTAAGATCACTTTAAGTAGTGTCCTCTTTAATATGTAAATGATATACCCATATCTTTTTAAGTTACCTTAGGCCAGTAAAACACTGTGGTGGACGCACTTACTTTTTATGATCAATATGCAATCCAGAGCTCGGTGTCCACTGTTATTTTATCTGCCTCAATTAAACTTCATTCATCATTCAACTACACAGATTTTAAAAAGAAATTCTAATAGTCCCATTTCCTAAGTGCACTGAATTTCAGGGGTCAGTCTTTCATGATCCTGATTTTTAAAGAAATGTCTGTCAGATACGGCCGTGTAAAACAGTCAGACATGGTATTATCTCAGCATTTCCTCATCCAGTCCTGTTCTCTTCCTGAATTATTATTCTAATTAAGGTCCTGACATGTCAAGAGCTGGAAACAGTGACAGTACAGAACAATGCAAGGTGTGATAAAGCTCGTGTAGCTTCTCCCTGACATTTCCAGTTTGATATGACACCTCTATAGAGATTCATAAGAGCTCTGTTTTTCTAAAGAAGAAAAAAAAAAGCGATTTATGAAAATAAAAGGGTCAGTTCTGCAAAGGAGGAAGAGGACCCCAATTTCCAAACCCAAACATCTGAAAGCTCATCAGCGCCACACGCAGCAACATCAAGGCCAAGTGAAGAGGTCAGGGATCGACTGCTGCTCTCAAACTAATCAGCACAATGAGTGTCTGTCATTGTTCGGTGCTGCCCAACACTTAATGTGATGACAAGATCAAAGGAACCGACGGTGCTGAAATGCCTCCGCTGCAGCGCTAAAAAAGTTAAATTACCTCCTGAATGAATGAATGAACAGCACCTGGATGACATTATGAAGTCACCCAAATAGTGCAGGCTGCCTTAGACGTGCTCTGAGGTTCAGATCGACAGAATCCGGTAAAATGTTTTGATAAATTGCCTTATAAATGAGCCATGTTGAGTAGAAATTCGATGGTATTATTGTGGCCTGCTCAACACATTTTTGTCAGACAGCACCATAATTGTCAAGCCCTTTGAGGGGATCATGAATCCCTTTGCATCTTCTTGTGACAGATTCCATCCTTTCCCAACACCGTCAGCTGTCTAAGCAACGTGGTTGACGCTTACAAGGAGGAAAACTAAAGAGAAGTCTCTCTTCATCTGGAAAAAAACTGAAATTTCACATACAGATGCAATGTCAAAAGAACAGTTACCTACAACAAAAGTGTAGTGGATAAATATCTTTGTATATCCAATCATTTAATTAATTTAGTTTATCTGCCTGATGTAAAACCACTAATGGACTAAGGACGTGCTCTTTTTCTGACCGTAGTGATGATGTTGTGAACAGCAGACACAAATTTAGGGGAAAACCAACCTAACTTTCAGTGGAACTGGATCCGTATCCATAAAAATACAAATAAACCAAACCCCTGTCAGATGAAGTGGCCAGTTTGTTGCCTGCAGTATTTTGTATAGGCTCGGACTGTTGTTAATACAGATGGTGAGATGAGCTGCTGGTACCTTTGGAAACTATTTTGCACTTCTGCGGTCTGAAAAAAGCCTGTAAAGAAGATAAATAGAAAACTTTGTGTGGTGTGCTTGGGAAACCTCCGAGGACAACGCAATCTCATACAGACAGGAATGTGCAACAAAGGACAATAACTACAAAAGGTTCTGTGCATGGATCGATGCGCCGAGGAGAGAAAAGTGGAAGATTAGAAATCAGTATATTTGCAGTGCTTATGTTATCACAGGTTGAGTCACAGGTGAAACCCTCATCATTATACACAGGATTTATTGCAGCAGCACACAGCCATCAGTACAGTGTCGTATAACACGTACAGTAATCAAAGTAATGCTGTCAAAATCTTTTTAGTATGAAATGAATTCAGTGCAGGCTTGAAAGGTGGCTGTCAATATGTTGTACTAATACTTACACTAAAACAGAAGATTTTCTCATGAAAGAAGCTGAAAACAACACAGCTTGGCTTGAAAATGTTTGTTACATGCGTCAATTCATGGTGCGCATATTAAACCCAAGTGTTGATGAGGTATGACAACTGGAAAGTATAAAGTGTCCAAGGAAACTTCTCAAGCCCCTCCTGTAGCATAATCCACTTCTTCACGCTCCATCTGTGTGCTCAATATGTTCCACTCCACCAAAATATGGCTAAATACACTTTTTCCACTTGTGCGTAGCACGTTAAAACTACCTACAACCGTCTTTCCTGACATTTGTTGACAGAAAAGAAGAAAGGATGCCTGGGCAGTTACATAAAAAAGAGTGTCAAGGGGTCACTAATGCAGTTAGTAATGTAAAATAACGAGCACCACACACTGGAAAATGACTTTACTTTGTCTGTGCTTGCCAAAAGGAGACACTGATGAGGACTGAAATGAGCTACTTTAATTTATAAGATTAACTAACTTGATTAATGTCACCTCAAAGTTACATATAAGGCGCAGGAAATGTAATTATTTGAGTTTGCAAACTCCCACAAAGACTCAAAGTGCAAGGAGAGCAGAAAGCTTTCGGGTCCACACAAAGAATACACTGGAGCACACACACACAGTTTCATGAAATATCTGAAATGGAGGCTATTAATTGTTGTTTGTCAAAAAATCAGCATGCTTTCTTTGCAAGGTCTTCTACCAGCACATTTCTGGCCATTACTCCTCGTGTTGGCAATTCAGTTACTGATCATACATAAAGGAAATAAGCAGAACCGGCATAATAATCTGTCCTCAGCACATTGTGTTGACCGTGTTCTGCAGCAAAGTTGTAATTACGCCATACTGTGAGCAAAATAAAAGAACATTAGTTCACCAGAAAGTATAACAGCACTAATATTTCTATCTCTAATACCTAAAAAGTCATACTTTGCTAACAAAATAATTTCAAATTATCATAAAAACTGCTTGAAAACACCTACTACAGAGTACGTGGACAAGTCACGTCAAGTTTATTTTCCATTAATACCAGCGTGTACCATTAATACCAGAGGAAACATGCAACTACGAACAAAGAGTATCATAAGCGCATCCTTCAAGCAATTACATGAAGTCACCGGCCAGTTGCAGGCATGTGCAATGAATGAAACAGTAAAAAAAAAACAACAAAAAGGTGTCAGACTGCCTGTCACGCATTTCAGTGATCGAAACCAAAGCATGTAATTTGTTTCTGTCTTCAATAGTTTGCCTGTACAAGCAAATTAGGTTTTGCGTGGATGATGCTTTCAACTTTACTGATGGACTTTTTTTTTTTCAGTGCACGACATGACCCAAGGGATGGACTCTGCTAACCCCCATCTTATTATTAAATTTTTTCACAACTGTGCATATCTTTCATAGGATTGCAATTGGAATTCCCCTGTATTATATCAGCTCTTTGTAAAAACAAAACAAAACAAAAAAACAAGTACATGCAAGGGCCCTACTGCGTCTTTAACATGCACGCCAATCACAGCGCAATTTTGTTAGTGGATGAGTCAAAATGCATTTTACATCATAATGAACAGCATAAAAAAGCAGCATGCAGTTCATTCTGTGTCACAGCAGTCAAAAGATAAAACCCTCTGTACCAACAAACGCTAACACAGTTTCATTTGACATTCATGTCTCTGCAGTAAGCTGCCCCCTGCTTTCCCAGCAAGCATGCTGAAGATATAGCCAGGCTGTAATGCAAATCCCCCCATGGGTGTTCACAGAGTGAAGACAGGGCAACAACAGTGCTGTGTTATCAGTGTCAGGGCTGCTGGATAGACTGTATCAGATAACAGGTTGGGGAGGTAGGGGTAAAGCTTTACCTTGCAGCAAAATGGGGGGGTGCAGCGGTTTATATAGCAACAATCAGCAAATACAGCAAGTCATTTAAATAGACCTTTTTTTCCATGACAATGGATGAAGATCTGTGTGTGTCACGATTGGCTGATAGATTAGCAAAGCATGACATTTGTGCTCTGCCTGAACTAATACAATGCTCTCTTTCAGTCAGGTGTGCGTGTGTTTAGTTGGTTTTCATGGCTCTGCGGTAATCTGTATGCTTACCCTGCTGGCATGCTGAAAAGAGATGCAGGGAAGGAATGCTAATTCCCCCCAAAGCCAGAGCTCGTGTGGCAATGGTGGAGGTGTAGACGATTTTTAGTGAGCAACCAGCAAAGTCGCCTTACCTGAGTGAAATAATCAAATGAAATGAAAATGCAAAGCTGGTATCTCTTTGTCAACCACTGTTTCCTCCTCTCTTGTCTTTAGGTTGGGGTTGCACATGCTGCCACAGTGCCACACTCCAGTGCTCAGTGTGATTTGACTTGTGTTATAAAACTGTTTCTGTAAGCTATTTCCTTTATCTTCCAGTTCCACTTCATGTATTTTTTGTATTTTTTTTGCAAATTGAATGCACAATTGAATGAATGGTATGCCATTTTGGGAATTACCCTTATCTGCTTTCTTGTTGCGAGTTAAACGAGGAGATCCATTCTCTCACGTCTGTGCATGGGGCTAGAGCGGAGAGTTGATTGGCTTAGCATCTCTGGGAGTTAGCAGATAGCTACAGTGGAAGTATAAAAAGAACTTGATACCGTGATCCAAGGTGGTACCCCATTGGTTTCTGTGGAAGACACATTAACAAATTCTTGTGTTTTTCAGGATGTGGCTGACTTCCTGTTAGCTCCCCAAGCACATGAACGGCATAAATAATGTGGCTTCCTTCGACTTTACAAATTTTGGTGCTGTAATGTGATCCTGCAAATTAGCCTCAGTCCCCTCACAGCCCAGCACTATTTTCTAAAGTTTCAGTCTTACATGACAAATCTATTCCTTCCCTTGTGCAGTGACTTCCTTGATACTTTTTGTCCCTGTATTAAGCTACTCCTATAAGGCTGATAGGGAAAAACACTGGCTCAGTTAACACGGTTAAGATGAACCCCTTGGGTAGTAAATCTGAAGGTGTGACAGGACAACACTACACACCTCATGGTATGGATGTTTATTGGCACAGCAAGCAGGAGTCTCCCACCGGAGGAATGCATGAAATTACACAGGGTAATATATTTCACAAAGCAGCGCTCAGATTTTGGATCATCCTTCCTTGACAATCTCTGTATGAGCAGTTGGAACGGCATTTAAAACAACTTGACACTGCTCCACAAATAAGCAAACAACATCCTCACTGCCAATTCCGCACTTTGAAGGGGATGAGTCGATGGCACAGCTGGCAAAGAGAGAGCGTCGAGACCAGACTTGAATGCCTCGTGCATCTAGTGGCTCTGCTGAGATAGGAACTCAGTCATTGACATCATTTGTCGTCTTTTGCCCTATGAATTGAAGAGCTAGATCACACGGCTGGCGCCCGTCCTCAGCGTTACTCCTTCAACATGCGCCGCGTCCTATCATGACTCACACTCCTTCAAGGGAATTAGGAGAGGCACCATATTGGCCTGCTCCTGGTCTCGCGCAGACATTTAAAATTTGATCAGTGACAGGTTGCATTGTGTTGCGAGATTTCAAAACACCAAGCATTCTCAGGCAGGATGTTTAACGTTCACAGGCGAATTATTTGAGGTAGCTTCTACACTAAAACTAATATTTCTAGTCACTCTCATAAAGTTCTCATCCGTGAACTGACCTTATAAGTGGATTTTCCAAAAGAGAAAAAAGTGCATTATATGTGAAGTAATATAAAACTGCCCATCCATGTCGGTTGTTAGAGCTGTTAGAGTGAAATGTTTTAAAAGAGTAGGCTAAAGGAGACATAAGCTGCACAACCAAACTATAAAAGAAGTCAACAGAGATGCAAAACAGATAGCAATAAAGTAATAAACTATAACAATAAACTATTACATTTGTTAGAATCATTGCAGAAAGACTGCTATCATGAAAAAAAGGCGGGAATAAGGGAATACCTGACAGAAGCCGCTGTGACATAAAACACTGTGTGAATGAATTTCTGAGAACTAATTATCAACATGAATTGCTTTTGCTATCTCTTCCTGTCTGTACAGCACAGTAGGTGTACTATCCGACTATATAAAGTATATGAAAAATATTTTTATTTAAGTTTACATCACACTCCTAACGCATGGGCATAGTATTTTGACTTCATTAAACCAATCATCCTGAGCGTACTGTCAGTGCAATTAATACCCAGCAGTTTCATTTAATTTCACTCCACATTTTATCCATTATTGATATGTTCAACTAGCTGCAAGCTATTTTTGAGAAAGCCGGTTTAGAACCAGAGTGAACAGGGGAAAAGACTCAAATGTTTATCACCTTGGATGTGTTTGTGAAAATTATGAACTAAATAGCATTTCTGTAACAAAAAAAAAAAAAACATCACACTAACTCTGACAGTATGAAATAAAGGTGCCTTATATCACTCTAAAAATGTCACCATCCCAGCGGGCTGATGTTTAAGTTGCAGATCACTATATCACTTAGTCACAAGAGCCCTTGGTTCTGATTAGCTGGTATCTTCAGACAGATTTTTTTGGGGGGGCCATTTTTAATTATTGCTCAAGTATTCAAGCTGCACTAATTCCATTTTTGATTAACAGTGATCAAATTACCACATGTAATGTTTGAGGGGTCCTGCAAATCTGCACTGTTGTCTCTGTGGTGGCATTTTAGCATCTTTCTGCTCGTTATTTATCTTTCACGGACCACAACTTCACTGTTTTGGCTCAGTTAGTGCAGCAGCAAGCGGCAGTCCTCAGCAAAAAGGCTCCGATGAACCCATTGCATGCTGCCTGACCAGCACTAAATGGCAGAAATATAAATTTAGCAGTTCTTGGGAGCTGAAAGAGCTAGATATTTGGTGAAGACCAAACCAGAACTCGAGGTGTAATGAATATTGGATTTATTTGCCTGCTAGAAACACGATTAGAAATGAATTCCGTGTTGCTCTGTGCCTGCTGAATGTGTAATTATACAACTATATGCAGGCACTTTTGCTACAAAAACTCAATACAGTGATATTATATCATTGTAGCTAATCTTTACAGCTACACATTTTGATCTAATGTTCGGATCTTAATTTGCAACATACTCGTATAAGGTTGTTGTGGTGATGAAACCAAGGTAAAAGTGAACCAGCAGAAGCCCTGAAAGCCAGAATTAAAAGGATAATAAGTGTCATGATAAGAGGAAGCTATCCATAGTCAGTGTATTACCTACCCAGCAGACGGCAACCGGGATGCTCCCAGTTTGGAGAAGCAGCTTTGAGCACTGGCTCCAATAAAATCAATATCAGTTTAAGCGTACATCATGTTTAGAATATTTGCACCACTTTCCCTTGCATGAGACATCACACATATTGATATTGATCTTTTCTAGCTGGCTAAAATACGTTTTTACTGCTGGCCTCAATCACAGCAGAATGTTGCCTAACTTCCATGTACTTTAGGTATTACAATAATTAAGGATAAATGTCTCATACGATCTTCATTTAAAGAAAATGCATTTAAAAAATCCTTTAAGTCCAAAGTTACTTGGATACGTCTTTTATTATAAAACTGGTGCAGCCATTCATTTAGCTGACATCTTATTTGGATAGATCAATAATGAAATGACAAAAATGGCAATGTGCACTTTTGTTGCTCATATCATACTATGCTAATCCTACCAGTGACACAAATTTTAAATGTACCCCTGTATTTGGTATAGTCCAGACATTAAATATGCTTGAGCTTCTTAAACAAATACAATTATTACTTGAAACTTAATAGATATTTTTATGTTACCTTTGACTGGACAAAAAAAACACAATCAAAGAAGCTCCATTCACATGGTTACGCATCAGTAGGCCAAGGCACCTTAAATACAGAAATAAAGATAGTGCATGATTTTATAGAGAGCTAATTGAAAACTAATTAATTTCTTGTGATATCTCTACTTTCCTGTATGCTTATTCAAATATACACCCAGGTATTCAGTGGTGCTGTATAATCTTGCTCTTGGTGATAACAGCTCTGCATACGTAGGTATTGCAAAATAAATGACAATTTAGTTTTAACTGGGATAGTTTTGTTGGCATGAATCAATAAGAACTTTTTAAATTTGAGTGGAACAACCTGAGTAGTAGCAGCAGCAGTGGCTGTATCAAGTTCATTTCTTTTAAAGTGCCATTTTAAAAAAACAAAAAACATCTTTGTGGTCAACAAGCAAATTTCAGTTTACCTCTAATGCATCGGGTTTACCTTGATAAATAAAGCCAAAATTCTCTGCAAGGTCCCGAGAGTATTTTTACATTCTGGGTCTGCTTCAGCTACCTTTCACACCAAGCTGCATATTCGATTGTTACTTCATTGTGGTTGATGTTCCAAAACATTAGCATAGCTTTCTTTTGACAGGTAAAAGGCTACTAAATGTTCATTACCGTTCTTTATTGAGCTTCATCAAGTCAGCCTTTTTGGATTAAAACAAACAAAGTCGGAAAAGCCAAGCCAGCACCGCTGTGAGCATGCATGGATGCTCTGCTGAGGAAAAAAAAAAAAACACACACACACACTGCAGGGTGTTCCCCATTTATAAAATGTGAATGTTTATTAAATGTTGACAAGAACATTAAAACACAGTATCAAGATTCAGCAAAACAATCTATAGTACTTCACCAAAAAGAAAAGAAAAAAAGAAAACAGAGTTAGTTCTGCGCTGGGACTGAAGGAATGGGAGGACGGAGGGCCGGGGAAAGAGTGGGGCAGAAAGCAGAGCAATAAAGAGACAGGGAGTCAGGAGCTGGAAAGAGAAGAGAGAATTTAGGAGCTCTGGAGTTAGGGGGAATTGGCAGCAGAGGCTAAGGCAATTAAGGAGGTACACAGTAAGAAAGATAGAAGGTTTGGGGACCTGGGGGATCGATCAGGAGCGTGCTGATGCACTGTAATGAGCGGGATAACTGGGAATGATTAGAGCCTCTGATTCCACTCTTTTATCATCTCTTCCATTGGAGACTTTAGCAAGCTGTAGCAGAGGGAGTGACTGTAAAGGCTTTCGCTCAACAAAAACACAGAGGGTGGGGCAGAGGGGGGACCCGGCAAATAATACTTGTCTTCACATTTAAATAACAAGGGGCAACGTAGCATTAACATATACAGTGAGCACGACGTTTGTGTTGAGGTGAATAAAGGTTTTTTGGGAGTGGGTCCTCTGAGGGGAAGGGGAGGGGGGAGGAGGGGGGGATTTCAGGGTACGAGCGCAGTTCAACACAGTACCAGAAGGTGGTGTCCACTCTTATGGGTTCACAATCACGATAAGTAATAGTTCATTATAATTATGTAAATCTCTCTGGTATCAACACAAATAGCAGGGGAGGCAAGTTGTACATAAGCATCACGTCACTTCAAAATTCCACAGAGACGCACTCAGCCTCCCGCTCCGTCTTCTGGCTCATGCGCATTGGCATGTACAAACCAAAGCATGTGCATATAGGTGTACACACACAGACACTTTAGACGCACACGTGCTCACACATTCACGCACGCACTCTCACACGCAATTGCATACAGTCTCACGCGCAGTCCAGTTCCTTCTCCAAAGTGACCTCACACGTCTCCAGCTCACATTTGAAACCTGCCAGCTCCTCCGACGTCGTCTTCCCCCAGTGTGCTCGGCGCCACGACGGCAACGGCAAGTACTCGTAACAAGTGTCTGTGCTTTTGACGTCGAGGAGAGGCGGCGGGAAGCGTGTGCGCAGTCGCCGTGCTGCAGAAACACACACAGCCATTGGAGATACTCCTTCCCGAGCACCGGTGATGATAGAAAAACTCACAGCTGTTCCAGTGTCAGAGGTATTCAGTGCAACATTGCTCGGTGCTACACGTTAACTCACTGTCAGCTCCAAACCGTGTCCCCGGCGCCGCGGCACGATGTCAGAAAGATCTCACAGGTCCGGAGAGGCAGCTCCTTCTGCCAAAGCTGGTTTGAAATCTCATCTCTCGTATTGTGCCTCTGTAAAATATTCATGTTTGTGCTGCAGATTTGAATGAGCATGTGCTTGATCGTCACATTCCTTCCTCATTTCGACCTTGGGGGAAGCAGGGGCCGCTCCCACCTGTTGCTCAGGTTGAGGAAGAGGGGGAGGGGGGGGGGGGGGGGGGGGGGTTTGTAGATACATCTCTCTTCACTTATTATGTTCTTTTTTTTTTTTTAAATGGTGGGTTTTGTTCAGTCCATGTGCTTGAGTACTCTTTGTGTTTTAGCATAGTAAGAAAACAGCTTCACATGCTCTAAAAGTCATACACACTGTACAATAAAATCTACAGATATTTTTTTTTTTAAAGCTTTAAGTACATCCAAAGAAACTCAAAGAAACAGAAAAAGTTTTACTCATCGACTTAAAAAAAAGAGAGATAGAGAGACGGAAAAATCTGAATTGTTCTATTTTCTGCCCACATGTTGTTGCCTTTGTGTTTTTTTGTTCTTCTTATTTTTTTTTCCCTTTTTCAGTCATTGTTTTTGTTTTTTTTTTTTTGTTTGCTTTAGGCAATTTTGTTTTTGCCATAACACGTTGTAGAATTCCTACTCAGATGAAAAAGACAGAGGTTGAGAGCGTCAAATCTTATTTTACAGCAACTTTTTCTCCGTTTGCCTGACGGGAGAAACTGTGTCACGCAAACGAATCCCAAAGTAATCACTTGGAAAGGACGGAAACAAACAAACAAACAAAAAAAAAAAAATACAACAACACAGGTGGGGATGGCGAAAATGCAACATGTCCTCAGCCGGTCCGAGAAAATGAGAATAACGGTGCAGATATGACGCAGCCTTTGATTTCCCCTTTCACTCTGCGATCCCATTGGTCTGCTCCTAATTGCCGTCGGTGCCTTCCCCATCCCGTTACGTCTACATACGTCGCAGGCTTTGTTATTTCATGTTAACTACGTAGATGGAGGAGAGCGAAGGTGTGCCAGCCGTGCATCATGTTTAGTCTGCCCGTGCTAAACATTGTAGTCGGCCGAGACGCTCTACTGAACTCATGACAGGAAATTGATAGTGTTAGAGAACTCTGTCTGTCTCTCTCCGTCGTAGACAACCCCACGCGTCCACGCACACACACGCGCACACACACACACACACACGCGCACACACACACACAAAGTGCTGGGTTACCATCTGTGAGTGCTGCATCAGTTGGCCAGTACTCAGCTGGCAGGCAGATCAGACAAAGTGCCCAATATGCTCCCTAATGGCCCAAGTCAGATGAATGAGATCCTCCGTTGTCTCTTTCTTTTTCTCATTTCTCTTTTTCATCCTTTTTGCACCTCTTCTTCTTCCACTTGCTCTCTCCCCTTTGATTCACGCTCCCCCCCCACCCCGCCCCGCCCCACCCCTCTTCCTTCCGACTAATTTAACTCTTGTCAAATTGTTTCCCCGTTCTGTCTGTCTCTGTCTCCCTCTCATTATCCGGGGCTCCTGCACGTCTTTGCCACTGCCCTGCTGGGTCTCATTCACACAGCTCCAGGATGTAAATATGACATAGTGTGCCACTGCGCTGCCCCTTTTCACCGAGCGAAAAAAGAAAAAAAGAAAAAAAAAAACTCTTGTACTTCCTTTGCAGAGGGGAGGAAAAGGAGGATTTGTATCTCCTGTTGTAGATTGTGCGTAGAGGTTTTTCCTCTTTCTGTTTTATTCGGAGCTGCCCTCTACGCTCGCAGATTACACAGCAATGAGCAGTGAGACCGAGCCACAAACCAAGAGCCATGTCAGCACAGATGGAGGGTCGGGGTCACATGTCGGGAGAAAATCACTGGTGTGTGATTTCACAGGGGACGGTTGGACCACCATGTCAGACTAGCGCAGCGGACTGTGGGTTGCGGAGCTCGGGTGTGCTGAATTTGTGAGTGATCAAAAATAAAGGGATGATGGTTACGTTGTGTTTTTCAAGAGGGGGGCCAGAAGGAAAAGGATAATGGAAGCCAGCATGACACTAGTAGCTGGGTGATGGAGGAAGAGGAGCAAAAAAAACAAAAAAAGGGAGAGAAACATCGGGAGGCAAACAGCAGAATCAACTAAACTCAAAGAGGTATGTTTTAGCGGATAAACAATATCAAGACAAGTAAATCTGCCTAACTGTCAGAAATTGTGGTTTGCAGTGTTTCAAAAAAATTCTTCTTTTTGTCTTCTTTCTCTTTTTTTTTGTCTCTCTCATTTATTCTCGGGGTCGCGGGTGGGTCGTATCTTCATCTCGGAGAACTTGAGGGAGTACTGCCAGCCAGTCCAGGAGGACCACTCGATGCCGTCGGCATAGGAGGTGTGCTGACCGCGCAGGTACTGGCCGTTAAGGTTGGAGGTGTGGCAGTTGCGGTACCACCAGGCACCGTGGTAGAAGGAGGCGCAGTTGTTCTCCGAGTGATCGTTATCTCTGTCTTTGGTGGTGAACTTCATCCCATTGTGCTTCAGCAGAGAGTCACCTTGGGCAGAAAACATGCAGAACAGCATTATGGACTTGATACAAAAAGCATTAATATATGTACACAAAAAGAAGGGTATAAATGTATGTTTATATAAGAGCTGGAAGACTCAAGAAAATATGAAGTTTTTAAACAGCTTTTGTAACTCCTCCATGTCTTTCACCAGCATGTTCTTGGATCTGATAACCGAAACCACTAATTAGATATATACACAAGTGATTAACTTCAAAATGGCACAAGACTTTTCAATTAATCATTTCCATAAACAGAGTTGGTGGAATAAAAAATAAACTTCCACAGTTCTCCAGAGTCTTGCCTCTCATTATCTAAAGCAGGAGGTCAGACGGCTTTGTAGGCAATTTATCAAAGGTTCTGTTGTGACCTTTTTATCTTCCTCTTTCTAATGTCAGGTAGTGGACAGACATGTTATAACAGGAGAGAATACCTAATGTACTTCACATGTTGATTTCATTCTTTCTCATCTTTACAGGCATCTCTCTACTGAAATGACACATAATACGCTATGACAGGGCATTCTTCTCTGCAACTTGAGCTCGCAAATATGACAGTGACAGTGATTTAAGACCGCTGCAGGGATGCGACACAAGGAGGTTGCATTACCTAAGTGCCCTTAATCACGGCCTGCATGCTAAGTCTGATCCACACAATCAAAGTGCAGCACTGTAAAGGCTACATAACGATTCCTCGCTGGCGGGATTCTGTAGCCCGGCGACTGCTTTGCCAGCCGCTGCTCTGAGAGGGTTCGGGGACCGCAAGTGAGTCGAAAGCAGCGCTCTCACAGATAACGCTGCAAATGTATACTTTTGAGCAAATGGATGTTCAAAGAGCGAATAACGTTCAATAAACTCCCCATACTGCCCCATCAGTCTCTATCCTTCCCTTTCTTTCTAAAGCAGGCTTCACACTGTGACCAGAAGTGGAGAGGGGGATAAAGCTGAGAGCAGAATGAAAGACCGCTCACCAGCCATCAGGTGATGGCTAACAGCTCGTCAGGGCATCAAACAGCCCTTAATTGCCCAGGATGTGGCCGCCCAGCTCCTTACCCTCTCACTCTGTCCTACTCTGCTCTCCATTTGGCATTACCATGGTAACCAGTCAGCGGGAAAAATAAGCTGACAGGCATGTCAGATATTCATGTTGCGTGCTGTTCAATATTAGGAGAAAAGACGTAGCGTGGGGATGGAAAAGGGAAAAAGAGAAGCAGCTTTGTGGTGCTGACAATGGGATGATGTCCAGAGGAGGTAGAGAAGGGGAGAGAAACAAAACAAAACAGACGCATTTAAAGGCTCATTTGCGAGGCGCTGGATGTCACCTTGGTGGCTGGGGGCCAGCAGCCTCCTCTGATGCCCATTAAGATCCAGCTGCTCCCAGCCCGAAATGAGCACCTGTCAGCTGATCGAAAAGCAGCCGCAGCAGAGCAAAATACTGCTAATAATAATAACAGTAGCCACGCTGCCACAGGGAAGGCGCAGCGAGAGCATGAGCATCCCGGGAGAGTTGGAATACCCTTAATTTGACTGGATTTAAATGTCCAACAGGCAGATGGGTTCAAGGTCAGGCTGTGCTAAGGACAAGCCAGGATCGTCACAGGGCTTTTTCGCAGACAGCATATCTGGGGAAAAGGCTGCTACACCAACAACACATTTTTTCCTTCCCCTCTGGTTTCATTTTATTTCCTCCTCTGCCTAAAACTAGGATGGAGGTGTGCCTTACTGTCCCCCGCACAGCTCCATCCCAGTTTTATTTACCTCTTCCCCTCTGCTGTTCCTCTCTTCTTCTCTTGCACCTGTCCCCTTCCTTCCTCCATCCTAGTTTCTTCCCAGCCCCTCTCCTCCTCTAGCTTTCTCCATCTCTCATATCTGTCCCCATTCTCTCTCGGAGCAGCGCTCCCCAAAGGTTCTTTAAATTGCTTCTTCATTTCAACGGCAGGTTTTTGTTTACGCTGCAGGTCAAGCAGTGCAATTAATTGGCAGTAATTTAATCAAGGTGACAGGTAGCTGGCTTGGATCTGATGGCTGGGGAGCGGGGACGGAGACACCAGCGGTCCCCTCTCCCTGTGCAACTGTCTGCATGGTTTAACAAGCGGACACACCTACTGCACTGTAAAAATAACATCCTATTATTTTACTGCGAGGCAGTGGAAGTTGGTTGGAGCATTCACACACGGCTGTGACTTCTGTGCTCACAATTAGGTTAATAGAAAAAACATGCAAAAGCAAAAATAGTGCTAATCAGGGTACAAGCACAACCAGTTCACTGAGCAGGCATACCTGCATTACCAGAATAGTCCCCCACAGTCAAAGGGTATCCATCATCATCAGGGTCCACAGAGAAGAGCCCTACTCCAAAGGTACCATACTGGGCGTATGCTGTGCTATTTTCAAAGTCCTCCAAGTCGATACGCAGCTCATAGTTCCCCTGGATGGACAGGGCATGGATCTGCTTCAGCCCTGTGGGGGAAAAAGACGGAGACACAGACCCAAACAATCCATTACAAAGCACTGCCGTTGTTCTCAGCAAACAATTTAAAGCTATTTCAGCAGCCTCTCAAAGCCGCACATTTTCTGGAAATGAGGTGTAACATGGTTTTTGTCCCATTTAGAGTCTCCCCCTGCATGTGTAGGGTTTCTTTCCAAAACAAGATTAGAGTTTCTTTTCAAAGGTGTGCAGATGGTCTTCCGCTCGCACGGCTGTTTGCCATGAGGACAGAGAGACCGCTGAACAATGAATGAATCAGTGTCTGCGATTTCACAGGAAGTAATGACATGAAACTTCCTCACACGGACCAGTAGTTGCAGCATGAAATCTAGTGTTTGATACAAATATATATATTACATCTCAGCAACCTTTCACGGCAGCAACTTTGGATTAGAACATCTGCAGCAACATTGTAACAGCACTATTGGTCGAGAA
>JAOXYL010000042.1:10652470-10686339 GCA_028564955.1 Terapon puta
GTTTTTTTCCTTGGTAGTTTTCTACTATTTTTTCCTCATGCTTCAGCATCACCTCACGTCTTCCTACCTACCTACCTGCCTGGTTGCTATTGCTGTGTCTCTGCAGCCAACCACGCTCACACCTGTCGCCTCGTCTTGCTTTGCCCATCTGTCTTTGGCCCCTGCAAGCCACCGTCTCATCTCTACTCCACCTCAGTTTACCGGTACTTCACAATAAACCTTAATAACTTACATCCTTACGTCTGTGTTCGTCAAAAATGATTTGCCTTGTGGAAAAAATTGATCATTTATCTATAAACGCTTATCAACATTTGAGTTTGAGAGTGTAATGTAAAGTATGATTAAAATACACTGTATCAAAGTATCAAAGCGCAAGTTATAACACTGGCACTGTATCTTGTAAATGTTGAATCATTTTCATACCAAATGAATTCTTCATTGTGAGTCTGTGCGCCAAGTCATTATTTGATGATGATGTTCCTTCTGAAGAACATTTTCAAAATGAAAGCTGCAGCGTCTTCAGAATCAAGCTTGCCAGCCCGTCATTGGATGCCCCGAACCGGTCTTTTAATTGTTGCTCAATCCCTCAGAGAGAGTGTGTTAGACAGAAAGTGCCAGCGGGGAAAGGGGTTGCCATCCCTTCTTCCTTGCCCCCTCCTGTTCTATATTTCCCCCTGCTGTGTTGGAGTGATGGCGCTTCCCTGGGCAAGTTTCTCTCTCCTGGGTTGATCAAAGGTACACGTAAAAATAGTGTGTCAGGCAGAGACGAGCAGGAGGAACTTAACCTGGGTGCCACGAACGCAACATTCGAAACAGGAAGACAAACAAAAGTGAACTCAAGCCCAGAGACTTGCAGCCTTCCTCCATGCCTACAAATGCGCCCTACAAAATCACAGTGTTTGCGAGACAAAAGAGAAATAACATTCAAGCGTGCACTGATGGAGGGGCTTCAAAGGCGTCATGCTTAAGAATGAGGGTTGGATTTGGAGCATGGAGAGAACGCTGCAGTGCCGCAATTGCCGGTTTAAGGTCTGTTTTTACTGTCTCTCCTGTAACGTGACTCAGAATCAGCATGAAAGGCAGCTGCGCTATGGGAAGGAAGGCGTTTTTAAGAACTTGAACACTGTCATTTTACCTCCTACAGCCATCATCACCTTCTCAAATGAAACTCATTCTCTCTCTTTTTTTTAAAGCTTACAGACCTCAAACTGACTTTGCCTAATTTGAATTCCGCCACTGTCGAGAATTGCACTCTGAGAGCGCCTCGTCTGAAGTAGAGGGCTAATTTGATGACAAACACAGCTGAAAGAACCCATTATTATTCAGAGACAGAAGCTCGCAGTCTGGGCCCAGGCACTTAGTTTGGATTTAATCTAACCCAATGGGAGGTTGATCCTGTTCTTTTCATTTTCACACCGGATCAGCAAATTGGAGGTGGAGAATGAGGCATTAATACATTCATAGGCAGGTAACTTCACACGCGTCAGTTTCCTGTTAACTCCGAGTCGAGACTATAAATCCTCCGAAAAAGATGCAGGAAACAAACAGGAAATGCAACACATTTTCCGCACGCATTCGGAGAAACAAAAATGGCTCAGGCGCAGAAATAGTTTTTGTGTCGTAGGCCTTCTGAGAAAAAGTATCAATCCGCACAAACACCTAAGGGAAAAGTACCCTGGAGTGATTTGACAAACTTCAAAAGAAAGACTTAGGATGTTTTCCCTTTCAGAAAAAAAAAAGAAAGAAAAATAAAATACCACATGCAACACGACTCTATTTAAAGACTCTGCGGCTTCCAACTGTATTTACATAACTTTAATTCGGTCCCTAATTAAAGCCCCAGAGAATCTCGGCGAGACTTTAATTCAGAATAATTAAAGGCGAAGACAACTGAAATAACAACAGAGACTTCTTTGGTTAAAATCTAAATGCTCAGGTGTAGCTTCCTGTTAATTAAATGCTATTGTTAGGTTATTTAAAATGGGTTCAAATTCAAGGGAGAATTTTGAGGTGTTTTGCTTCAGTATTAACATGCTGATTGCTCCGCTGGGGAGGGACTCGTCTCTCTTCTCACTGATTCGCCATTTAAGGGAAGCTTAGCAGAAAGTCAAAAAACTTCTGTCTTCCTACTCGCTTTAGATGGGCAATTAGGATATGGTTTCTTTATTCCCTCTTTTATGACTGGTTTTGTGTTCAGGCCAGATTTAAGGCACACTGTTTTTCTTCGATTGTACCGTGAGCCTCTTTTTTACCTCGGCCGTAGTGCATAATGGTAATAATAACAATAAACACAAATAAAAACTATTTGACTTGGCTGTGGCAGAGAAAGATTTATGTTTCCATTCACTTGAGTTAGTACTTAAATAGGAACAAGGTTAAAAGCAGCTCTATGAGGTTGTAGTTGGGACCAGCGGCTGGTAATATGCTGGTGCAGGTGTAATATTTACCGGGTGAAAGTGGGATTCATCCTTTTGGGACCACTTATGTCTGTTAAAAGTTTTGGGTAGCTGTCAGGACATTTTACTCAAAATCTCAAATGTCAACCCCGTATTGGCACTAGATAAAAGTCAGGGGATCCAAAGCAAACCAAGGTTGCTCCTGTGTTAATATTTAATATTTCTATCATGATGTATAATGTGAAGTCAGTGTGTTTGGTCAGATTATCATTGATTGGTTTCTGTGACTCTGGGCAGAATGTAAAAAAGTGAGTGTGTGTGTGTGTGTGTGTGTGTGTGTGTGTGTGTGGTTCTATGGCCCCTATAGGATTAACCAACACTTCAAATAACAAATTATGAATTGGGTAGCTTCTTTGAACTCCTTTTAACAGATAAATCTCCATATTACACAGCCTAAGCTATACAGGCATAATTACTCAGTGTCATCCAAAAAGAAGATAAATAAAACTGGAAAAATCAGCATCTCATTTTGAACAATCAATGTGTTTACTGATAAGGAATCTCATTTGGAGTGCGCCTGATTAACGAACGCGTCGATGGGACAGAAATCTTTAAGCGTTCTTTGGTATTAAATCATCCGTGTCATTACAGTCTCCTTTACGTGTGCTACAGTAACTAAACAGCTTCGGGCTGGGATGTGAAAGGGAGCGGCACCTTGCATGGTGTTAAAATATAGTGTTTCCACTGAAATTTAAACATTATCTTCATGTCCAGTATCCTCTCTTCTGTACATGAAAACCAGGCAGCCCTGAGACTCAGAGCGTGCTTACACATGTGGGAGCCAACTCTTTGTCCTATTTGGTATTAAATCTATGAAAAATGACGATAAAAATGATATATATCTGCAATTACCTCATTAAACTAGGTCATGGTAATCCATAACTCATTTTCACAGCTCCGAGGTTTATCGGGAGGAGGACAAATTTAGCTTGTTTAGAACACGAAGACGGCAATTTGTCATTTTTATCTTTTGTTCATTCTGAGGGGGCATGTTGTGTTCTGCAGAACTAAAAAAGAAACAGAGCTCAGGCCTTGCTGACATTGATTAAGCCATTACCACCAGAGATTCCCGCTACTTAAATGTGATTTTACAGCTAATGAGACTGACATCAATGACTTGATTAAAAATGTAGAGGACCTCTTTGAGATGTCTCGGTGATGCTGCTAAAAGGCCAAAATATTAATGATTTATTTGCTTTTATTTGAAATGTGTGTAGCGGAATGTATTGGATGCTTTTAGGGGAAAGGCTGCAATCCTGTGCTCCGAGTCGCAGCGTAGAGCAGCACTACGGGGCATAAAGGAAAAGAATAAAAAACAGATCTCTAAACCCAACAGAGAAATGATTACACTTCTCTCTGCCGCTTGTGACATTTCTCGAAGTTAATTATTCATCATGCTTTTTTCCCCTCTGTTGCTGGGGGGCAGCTCCTGAGACTGTTTCAGCTGAAAAGGAGAAAAGGAGCAGCACTCTTCTGTCTCCTCCTCCGTGCTGCCTCTCACCGTAACTCAACCCCTCCCTCATTTTCTCTTTTTTTCTCTCTCTCTCACTCTTTTTTTTTACCTCCATCCCTCCCGCTTGCTTAATCTTCCTGTCAAGCTGTTTTACTCTACAGAGATTCTAGATGGGGAGGAGGAGTTTGGAAGAGGCTTCGCTATTTCCGCGGCCATCAAGGCTGCTGCTGTGCCCTTTGCCATAGAGGGGAGGTGGGCAGGTTGACGGAAGAGGGCGGGGGCAGTCCTGGGAACACGCGTCTGCTGAAAGGCTTGCTGAAAAGGCTCACCATTTTCGGTCCTCCCCTTGTCATCAAAAGATGGGAGCGCAGGGAGAGAAACAGAGACAGGTGTGTGCTGAACTCTCCGGTTTGCGGCTCCCCCGGAGCCAGCTGTGACATTTGGTGGGACAAAAAGCGAAAGAATTTGAAGATGAACTGTCACACCTCTGACATGTCTATGTCTGTTTGCAAGTCTCCTCTTGCAAATTCCTATTCACTTTTCCTAGTGTGAACCTGATAGTTATTCATCATTTTTTTAAATCCTGGTGAGGGACTTTGATTTTTTTACATTGGCTAAAGGGAAGGATATACTAATTTTAATAGATGTTTTCCTGCTATAAGCTTTGAAGTATAAGCTCCTCATCCTCCCATTTGCAAATGTACAGAACTTGGAAAGTGCAAATCCTTTAACCCCGCCCACTCGCTTTCCACTTTGAATGGTGAATGCTCAGACAAGCTGCAGATCAACTGAGATATGCTCTGCGATGGGTGCCAATGGGGTCCAAAATCTTTAACGCTTGTTGAGGAGCAGAAAAAGAGTGTGGGGGTGGCACTTTTTCGCTGGCTCGCTTGCTCTCTTGCACACATGAGCACCCTGCATTTGACTGATAGAACAAGCGAATGAGCGGCCGACTCCACTGCATTCAGAGGCATTTCAAGACTCAATAGAGAACATTCTTTGACTGAATGAACATTTTGCCAGCACTATTTGTTCAGCAGCAAACACACCGTGGAGTTCCCCAGGCTGAGTCTAACTTGGGAATAACGATCTTGGGAATGTTTGTTCACTTTGCCCACAGCGCCCTCATTACTGCTCTCAAGAGTCACTTGCTTCATCTTTGAAGAGCGATCTATTTTGCAATTTATTATTAATACATATTGTTTCCTTTGAATTCTTATGGGTTTCTGAATAGACACAAGTTCGCTGAGCCGCATGTTTATGACCTGCAGCATTTTCGCTGAATTAAATCCAGCAGCTTTAACAGGAGTTGTCTCTCTGTGCCATAGACGGAGGTGGTTCAGCATGACTGCAGGTGTGAAGATGCGCCTCTGTAGATCTGATGAATGGTGTGTAGGATGACAGTATGAAGAGGGAATTATGCGATTAATCTGAGACTCTTTCATTTTGCAACCCCAGTGAACATAGATATGTTAATACTATAATCACGAGAGCAGTGTGACATATGTAAATCAAGTTCTGAGCTTGGGCTTCTGTTCATTATTATCCCGTGGCCAAGGGTCCTATTTAAGTGGACTGTATGTACGGTGAATTCTCTATAGCATCACAAATGCAGACAGAAACCGAGAACAAAGCTGCTTTTGTGGCAGGCCAGTGGAGCTATTAAGCGATAGAGAAAGACAGTCAAAGAGAGAAAGTTATTGCAGTGGTTTTCTACTGTAAGGTATAATTAAATGTTAATCCATCACAAAACACATGTACTCTGCACTTTAAAATTTTCTTTGTCAGGCGCAGCTCCAACTGCAATAAAATACTTTTGAGTGTCGGGAAGTATTTTGCTGGTTTTAATCTGCTTAGAGCAACAAAATATAATATTTTGCTGCCTCAGTGCATTGAGCGAGGATAATATAAATCCGAAGGAATTAGCAAATGGTAGTAATCAGATGCTCCACCACACCTCCATTAAGATTTCAGATTTTTATGACATATGGTCTATATTGGTAAAAGTGCTCATATGAACATATAACTTGTGACATGTAGTGTTGGGGCCTTATATATGAGTCTATACTGAATGTATTTGTACTTAAACCTGCAGTAGACTTTGTGGTGAATATTTCCCAAGAAGCAGCTGTCTCCCTGGTCATTATTATCCATGTTGAGGAATGTTTGTACAAAAACCACAGCCAGTGATCGTACTTATAATCTGTTGAGAATCTATACATGTGATCTCTACCAATTAGGCATTCGTGGCTATGCCACGTCTCTGCTCATTTAAAAGCTGAACTCTGCTCGACATTCCTCCTGTCGCCGAATCGCTGAAATCTCTCGGCTGTCACTTTCCTCTCTGTTGCGCCGCGTCACCCAGGGCTCATTTGAAATGAATGAATACCGGTCGCTTTGTCTCATGTTGCTGCTGCCACTGTGAGCTCACAGCGAGGTGCGAAGGAGGTGACAAGTTAACCCGTGTTGCTTATAATGTGTCTCACTAGTGAGCTTGATTTGGAGCTCCTTCCACACAGACACTCATCTGCTTTGAAAACCTCTTCACCCTCCCGCCTCCTCCCTTTTTGTATCATGACCATAATTAATGAGCGAGTAGATTATCTTAATAGTTGGGGACAGGCAGAGGTTGGTGGAACGCGGTGGATGCAAAGCTAATTGGTGGGTCACAGTGATGTATAGTGGTAATGAGTCTTGATTAAAACTAATGTCATGCATTTGCCTTTCCACTTTTGCCACAGTTTAACTAAGCTACCATGGCAATCAAGAGGACATCAAGAACACACAGAAACACATGCAAATGTACAGATTTATACCTTAACTGGAGACATGCGATATTTATTTCACTTCATCTCTCACTTGCTCCATGTTAATTTCCCTCTAATCATCTCCGCTCTTCACCGGTAAGATCCACATGGAATAACCCCGTACACTGAGGTCCTGTTATGATATATTATGCATAAAACATTGCCTTTGCTTTAAGAATAATTCATGCAGACATAATTGAGCACGGAAGAGGAAGTCAAACTGTCTGCTGTGACTATGCAGTTGACAGCGATTACTGACGGTAATAATATGGCATATGCACTTGGTTCACATGTTGACCGATGTCTGGGTAAGAAAAGTGAAAGTGTCTTTAAAGGCATGAGAGTACAATAATGGGGTAGCCATGGATAAAAAACACTACAAAAGCTTCCAATTTTCTGGTTGCAAATATGCAGTCAGCTTTTATAATGATAGTGTTCAGGGTGGCTGATTTTGAAAAGTGAATTCTTGAAAAATACACTGCTGTTGTTTGCAATTGTGTCTGTGTGTCTGTTTAAATGTCTTCTATTAGCTCTGATTACTCAGAGCACTTCAGTGGTGCACCTCATCATTAGTGTCTTTTTGAGAGGATTTCAATGGCAGCGTGTGTGGGTAAGTGGGCTGGATGTTATCACATCGGTCCACTCCAGATGTTCTTCATAAGCAGCAACGCGCCAAAGTCAGAAACCCTCCAAATTGCTGCTCAGTCACAGCCAAGCCAGCGAGCTCATTTATCCTGCTCCAACTGGATTCATTTGTTGGTGATGGTAAGCGCAGGTAAGTCGTGGGTGACAAAACAAATTCAAATCTCTCAAGTCGGGCTGATTTCACTGGTGGCTAACGTCACGTACGATTAATTTATCCGATGTTAGATGGCTCCGATTGATGTCAGCATTAGATTTCAGGTTTGCTTTCAACCTCACGCCTTTGTGAAACTAAACGCTTCAAAATGCCATCCACCGGGCAAAATAAAGGAGGGGATTTTGCTCGAGTGGCAGGATTAGAGTCATAAAATCATGAGAGAGACGAATGAGAGCCAACAACCCATCACATCTGATATCATCAGAAATTAACCTTCGGGGTGGGAAGACTGAGCCAAGAGTAGTGAAGGGAGATATAGGGGTAAAGTGGAGGAGAGAAAGAGAGGCAGGTAGACAAAATCTGCGAGAGTTGGCAGGCCTGTAGGCTGTAATTCAGGGAGAGGACCACATTAATATTTAGAGGTGCTCTCAGGTAAAACAAAATGAGCAGAGCAGCCCCTGCTTGACGGGAAAGACTCGCAACAGAGAGGGTATAAAGATCCACTGGGTATGCAGTAGACACAACGGCACAAAGCTTCAAGGTTTAGCAGTAGAAGACACAATTGCCTTATGCGGTGAGTGAATTTGCATGAAAACATTTCAAATGAACAATAACAGGCCCAGCACACAGAATAACACAGGTGCATTCATCCACCAGAGGTCTTCATGTGTACAGCTGTTTTATCCTGATCTGAAACAGACCAGATCCAGAAACTGAAGAACAGTTAGAGCTGATTTGAAATAGACCTCTTTCCCGGTTCACCCATGTAAAGCACTTTCTTTTAAAAGAGTGCTGCATAGATAGGATTTCTTGTAATTATCACTATAAAGATAGAGTATAATATAGATGACCCAGATAAACCAAATTAATGCACCACTGCTATTTATAAATGTCCATAGAATTGGACCCAGCGTAGACCTGACTACCCTGAACAGAACATGGTATTGGGTCAAGGTTTGGTAGAGATGCCATTAAGACCTCTACTGTACACTCTGTAATCTCCTTTGATGGGTTAAGTCCTAGTTGGGTTAAAGGCTAAAAATGTGAACTGCATTAAAATAATTGCTGAGCAGCAAATCTATCCAGAGAGAGAGTGAGCGGGATGAAAAGGAGACACGAAGCAAGGCGTGATGAACATGGAGAAGCACACTGAAATGCCATGAAGACTTTGATCACAGGCACATGACACCATTAAAGCAAAGCGAGGGCAGTGTGGTGGTCTTGCTAAGCCCCATCCTCCAACACCCCGCTTTCCCATTCCAGGGTAATGAGAGTCCGAAGGGGCCGCGCATCTTCAGATCGTCCAGTGCTGCTTGTCTGTAATGAGGCTGACAAGAGTTCATTGCTAATAAAGCACCAGACATCATTAGGATTCTGTGATTTTTTTTAAAAAGTCACGCCAGTCAAGACAGTCTCCTTCAAATATTAATATGGTCAACAGAAAGGCTTTTTCCCTGACCATTTAGTCGATGAAAAACATCTACACACACCGACTGATTGAATGAAATTAGGCTGAAGCCAGAATGCAAAAAACAAGCTTAAAAAAAGATTCTCTAACAGTATAGACTACACATAAATGTCTTATGGATCCACAACTGCTCCCAAGACAGAGCTGAAGAGCTGAATGAGGAGAACATTATTATCGAGGGCTTCCAAGAGGTGGTAACCCTTACAAATGGTATAATGTAGCACTGGGGTATCATATGTTTAATTCAGTGCAAGAGACATGCTTTTACAGTTACCATCACCTTGATTTAGATTCTTATTCAAAGTGTAGTGGCACAAAGAGGGGATGCCATCCTGCATGGCTGCGATTCGAGGTGGTGTTAGAAATGATGAATTGTTAATCTACATGTTGTTCTGTTGTCTAACGTCCGACCAGGCATGAGCGATGTGGCACTGTTGTGCACAAAGCACTGAGAAGTGTTTTTAATTGAAAGCCCTTAAGAAAACACAGGCAAAATGAATTATTACCTGAGACTAAACAGAAAGGCAATCATGTGGCGAGAGGCTGGGTCCTATCTACAAAACCTTTTCTGCCACAATCACGAGGAGATACGCTTAATCATTCCTCAATCAAATTTTCAATCACTCCATCTGCGCTCGTTCGACATTCTTTTATGAGAAGATTCTGCCCGTAAATTTTTTACATCTTCTGGAAAATAAAATCCCTTCCCCTTTCTCAGAGAGCCTTTTCTGCAGCACAAGCCAAAGCAGACTTTGGTACCAGCACTAGTAGAGAGGTGGCGGAATATACCTGTGGGCTGGTGATGAGAGGCATCAAATAAAGTACCTGGGCCTTGTGGAGAGGGCTATGAATTGCTCTGGTCCTCATACATATCGAAATTACTGGCAGAATTGCTGCAAATTGCAGCTATCTCCACTCCAGCAGTGCAATCTAGTGCAGATGGAGTGTCTGCCAGGGTACAGCCACACCAATCAGAGACAGCATACCCTCCTGAAGGAAGCAGAGGCAGAGCTGGAGGCTGAGGCATCATTGTGTCAGCACCAGGGCTGATTGGCAAGACCTCAGCTGGCTGGCTGACTCGATCCCCGGACAACCAGCATCAGTGTGTCAGACTGACTGAAGAGGAATCACAGTCTTGAATAATTGATTGGATATGAATGCAGTATTGGAGGAGCTTTAACTGAAAACACTTACATGTGCTCTAAATAATAGATTGCAGGGGATTCAAGTCCTGGGAGATATTGTAGTTTATATTTCTCTTTGTCATGCTGGATACGCTATCAAATCATATATTCCTGTAGTTCCTGAATGCTGGGTCCCCCTCTCGTCTCAATCAATTCCCCTTGTAGGTTTTGATTTGCACCATGTAGCCTGTACTAGGACTTTAATGAACATATTAAGCACATTTCATGCACAGGTGCTCGCGGTTGACTTTCCATATGCTGTGGTAGTTAGTAGTGTTCAGTAAGCTTCCCTCGTAGACTAAGAGATTCCTATAGCTTTTGCCCTAGAGATGTAGTTAACGTGGAGAGAGTCCATATCCTTGCGGTCACAGGCAACACATACTCATGTATATTTGAAAACGTGTATTAAATATCCATCTGCATATGTCTGCATTAGGGTGTGCAGTGAGAGTACACCAGTGTTATATGTGTGAAGTGATTTGTAATTATGGATCGTAGAGGGTGAACTGAAGAGAGGTTTAAGGCTTTGATGTTGAGAGAGAAAAATTATTCTGAAATCTTGTTTCAAAGATATTCATAAAAGTCGTTTCAAGGAACACTCAGAAGGCAAGACAATGCTGAGCATACACACACCCACATAGAGAGACTCTTGTCAACAACCTCAGAGAGACATCGTTTATCTAGAACACGCCTTTATAGTGAATAGTATTTTACCTTTCCAAGGATTTAGTTTGTCTTTACAAGTATTAGGTGAATAGCCAGGGACCAGTGTATTACATAAGCTCCACAAAGCCTGTTTCATGTGGAGCCAATTAATAGCAGCAATTGTATGAAACACTCTAGTTGAATCACTCAACATTGTATACTGTGTCATAGTGAGGAATTAAACATGGCGTTTGCTAAATGCCCTGGTTGTATTACCCCATGAAATGGTTTTCTGGATTATAATTATCAGTGGGTACGGCTGGAGGGAGGAAATCTGCAGGGTAACAGGCGGTATGAGCCACATGGGTACAGTGTGTGGGCAGACACTGACTGTAAAGAGCTGCACCAGACACTAAAAAACAATTGTTTCCCTGATGTCAGGGTCATCTCTAGGTGATCACAATAAGCACTGTTTTGTTTGAGTTCAATATGTTGTAATTTTGTAGTGAAAGGTTCTACGCATATGGAGTTATAGTGTTGCTGACAAAAATGCATTATTCACACTGACTGTAAACTGTATTACAGATACAGAGTGGGCTAAGCAGGGAAATGCAATGAATACATTATGGCCTTGTCGAATTAAATGGCTTAAACATGCTACACAGCCAACTCTGTCAATTAAAAGTCTGCACCTATACAAATGTTGTGGCTATTTTAACAATCAGGAATGGTCAATAAATGTGTAATAGGTGAGTTGGATGACTATTTAGGTTTGCACAAAAAGCAAGCTGCTCCCAAAGTTAGGGGTGCAATTAAATGAGATTTGCAATTGTAAAAAATTAAAATCCCTCGTGGAATAGTGTATGTTCTGGTAACATTTTGATATTTGTATTTATTCATTCCTAATTATTGCATCACAGAGTTGTTACATTTGTATGATGGCTTTACAGGTGTTACCGAAACATATGCCAGATGGGACAATATAATAAAAGATCAACACGCTCACTGCTGTTTTATTGCTGCATTCAGATGAACACATAAAAAATTAGAACTCTTCTAAATCAGCCAAAGGGATGCAGCTGATGTCTGGTGTTAGACAGTATTGTAATCATCAAGAGAAATTCTAGAAATGCTTTGCAAACACGTGAGTGCTTAATGAGTTGTAAAAAGAGTACCAGCTCGCTGCCACATGATTGTGTTAAAAGAGGACTCTGATCTGTTGGGGGATATACAAACTGACAACTTGTTTCTCTCGTGGAGGTTGGGGGATATAATGTCACCTGCAGTAAACAGCTCACAGGCTTTTGAATTTAATATTTGCTTCCTCAGACATAATAAAGCATCATAAGGACTCATTCTGCATTGTTCAAAAGACAAACAGGAAATTATATTGTGACAATAATTTCAAATGTCCAATAATTTTTACAATACGGTTATGGGTACCATTGTGTGAAGCAAACAGAATGAAGAGTTTTGACAGGAATGTGATAGGAGGTTTTTTTTCTGAAACAATGGAAGTGACACATGGGGATGGATGGTAATCACCTGGCGGAATAATGAGGCTATTTATTCCCTCTAACGGGAACAGAGAGAGTTCAGGGGGAGACTGTGTAGAGCCTCGTGGAGAGTTTCTCCATGCTGTGACCTTCCTACAAGGTAGCAGCCTTTATTGACTCTGCACCGGTTTCAAATCAGCCTCTCATGCACACTGTGCACTCTGCATGTATATAAGCATATGCATTCTTAAGCTTGGAGCTACGTTCAGCCATTTGCACATACATTCGCATTTTATATCATACTCCTGGCTGGAGCATCGACAGTACAGTTGTGTAATTGCACATTTGTAACACATTTATAATATACTGAAAAACATTTACTCTTACTGTGTGCATGTATGCATTTCTTCCTTCCTAACAACCTCAGCCACTGCTTCTTCCTTCCTCTTACTCCAGTGGGCACCACCTTAATTGCTAAGAAATGCTCGCTAAAGTTGCTCATCCATGTAGCTTTTCCAGCTACCTCACCAATTTTTCTGCAGTGTTCATACCTCCAATTCTTTCACCTGTCCCCTCTGTCTAACCGCCTTAATGTCTCAATATATATCATATTTCCACAAACTACACAGGCATCGGCAAGCTGTGAAAGCGGGTGGAAGCCCTGCCTTTAAACGAGGCAGAAGCAGCACCTATCTATTAAAGACTGAAGTAATAAATCTCCCAGAGAACAATCGATGAGCACTCCATCCCCCCTCTCTTCGCTAACCTGTGAGGGGTGAAAGGCGCTGACCCCGCGACCTTGCTGTTGTCAGTGGTATTTCTGCCAAGCTGGGAGAAGAGGCAGCAACACATGATGGGAGTGTTTAGCAGATTTTCACAGATGAACCATTACCAGGGTCACGGCACGTAAACAGCAATTGTTTCTTGCTGTGTTTTTACCTCTTTATCTCTCTGAGCAGATGCACTTTGGGAGTAATCAGTACTACTGTCTACCATGGATGTTTCTGTGGGTTTTTGATGCCATTCCATCTTGGATTTCACGGTTATGTCAAGTAAGGTGGATAAGAGACAGGTGTGGTGGGGGATGGGGAGGAAGTGATGCATGAATAGTCCCCATGAGTGGGATCAATTGTTTATTCAAACCCATGGCCCTTTCTTTCCTGGCCTTGCCGACCTTTTCTGGATTATTTCAATTGCACAAAACTGTCCACAGACCAAATAATTGAAAAAAAGAGCACAAAGAAAAGCAAAATGGGCCGTCATCCTCACAGGAATTGTGATGTTCTTTGATTTGTGCTCTCTTTTGTAGATACAGTCCTCTTTAGATTTTCCACTGTGTGACAAGAATATAAATACGAGCCTCAGGATGCTGCATTGTCGTTGAGGCAAGCTGTGGAGGATAAATATGCGTAAGGATGTGTTTATGCATGGGTCCGTGGGAAAGAAAAAGATTAGGAGGAATGAAATGATAAAAAAAAAGACACAGGAGAAATAGTTACATAAGGTAAACATGGCGCGACTCCACACAGTGCCACATGTTTTAAATGTTTTAGAGAGTTTCGATGTTCTTACTGTAGACGCCACTGAGCAGCACATCTATAAATGCCTTGTTCTGTTTAGGTTGTGTGTGCCCCTAAGAGCCCTTTCTTGAGAGAGGATTTGGCTGTGCATTACGCAGCGTGGAAGGAGTCAAACAAGGATCAACCACCTCGAAACTGGAGGCTAAAAGAGTTTCTAACAGAGACAGCTAAATCAGCAAGAAGAACTAAGGGGAGGAAGGGGGCAGCAAAGATACTGGACGATACTGGAATAGCTGTAGATGGAGGGAAAATGCAAATGTAAAGTCCAGATTTTTGTGCTTCACCCCTGTAACCCTTAGATTGTCCTTTTTTTTAACAGAATAACATGTTAATCAACATAGTACATCTTCATATGACGTCCATACACAGAATATTACTTGACTGTGGTGAATAAATTGAATAACTGCCGTCCCGAAGCTCTTTTGGCCCGCCCATTTATATCACGTCTATGCATTCAGCCCCGCTGCATGCGTGCTCTGGTGCGTGCGGACAGTGTGTTCTCTCCAGACTGAAGATGAATGAGCTCCCCTGCCGTGTGTGGCTCCTCCGCTTCTCTAAGCTCTGAGTAGTTCAACAGGCTGGGAGTTAATTGCCATAGACTCTGTGCTGCTTCACATCTGATCTGAGAAACGTGGGTAGGACTCCCGCCGTAAAAAAGACATAAAATACACTAAGGGTATGGGAAAGACTGATGGAATAAAAAAGCAAAAGACAGACAAGAGACAAGTTTGGCAATTACATAGGATACCTACTGGTTCGCTGTGTAGACGTGCAGACGGGTGTGGGCGTGTTTGCTGCGGCATTTTATACTGCCCCTTCCCTCACTGATACTTAGCGGGCAACGGTGATGTTACTTACAAGAACATTTTTTTTTTGTATCGAAACATATTGCTATTGCATTTTCCTGACTCACTATTCACAGTTTTCTCTCCTCAGTCTTTTCAGGCTGCCCTTTTTGATGTGAAGTGCCCCTGACTCGCTTAGGACTGACGCAGACAGCCAAGCCTGTCAACCGCCCATCTCCAAATTATAGTCATCCCCCCGCCTGGCTCCCATCTGCACCCTCACTTTCGCATAAACACAAACACACAAATGTCTCATTCTTTGTGGCTCACCTCCCTATAATCACATGAGCTTACAATACTCAGGGCGGGCTAAGAGCTCAATTATAGCACTCACATATGCCCCACTCGTTAAAGGTGAGCAGTATGTAAAGTGTTTAACACTGCAATTTTCTGCAGAATTTTGTGCAATTTCACTGACAGGCAGGAGAAAAGACTGTAGAGGAGGAAGGAAAAAGGAGTTTGCTTTTCTTTTTCTTCTCCGTGGCAGCTGTAAGTGTATCTTTAATGAGGCAGTCAGCCGAGGAATGTTAGATCACAACGAGGCGCTCGTCAGATAGAGCACAACTTCCAGGCAGAGCAAGCCAAGACGCATGGGGCTTATTACACTGTTCTCCTTCTCACGCTGCTGGGGACCATCGCAAAAGTATGATGATATGACATGCTCTGGGCATCTTTGGTAAAAAGAGAATGACTAAATACTTGAAAGGAAAAATGAGTCTGTTGTATGTTATTTGGCGGTGCTGAAATGTAATAATAGAGAAATAATGAAACTGCCTACTGCGGTTTGGTTTTTCTTTAATAAATCCAGATGCAAATGATCAGAAATAACTAAAGTAAGTTGTATATACAGAAAGTATGACAACAAAAGCAGTTTAAATAAATTATAATGCATAATCGATAATGTGACAGTGCTGTGTATTGCATGCAGCTGCAGACTCATAACAGTGTCTTACAACTGCATAGCAAGTTGAATGTTATGTTCAAGGTCACGTGGCTGACTAATCTGGCTCGTGGAAAGAAATTGTTTCTGCTCCTTCTCGTTTTAGTGCACAGGGATTCGAATTAGAGTGCGGCCACTGAAACACAAGCAGATCCACTTACCCCGAGATCATCATCACAGGATGATGAAAGTTCAAATATGAAAATATTAGAGCCTCCAAATATGGCACCAAATGAGGTAAGGTTTCAGTTTAGTTTCTCTCTGTCGTTTACCTACTTGCTCCCGTTATTTCTCTTTGCACACTAGTTGTGCAGTTCGTTGCATGCAGCTTGTTTAAACATCAGTAAGTTTTAGCCAAAATGGAAATCTCGATGCCAAATCTGATCTGAAACAACAACAACACTACCACTGTTGCTCTGAAGTCTGATACTACAGCATCTGGTTTGCATCTCTTGCTATGAGAAATGACAAAATCTGTCAGAAAACAAGGACACGATCCAAAACATTTTCATCCATTGCCTCAGGCTGTTTTTTTTTTTTTTAAGGAATTTAATAAGGCTTATTTTCAGTTCACGTCTTCTCCAGCTGGCTTATTAAACAGCTGAGTAACTGTATTAGCATTTTTGTTTTAGATTAAAACAATCCATAAGGGCTGCATGCGTCTTATTTTGTATGCGAGACAGGGCAGATGCATTTTAACCAAAATGGGGCATTGTGGGACAGCGATCAGAATCTCCACAGGAAAAAGCAAGAGTGGCATGGTACAACTGTGGGAGTGGGCGTAATGGTTAAAAACGGAGGGGGTAGGATGATTGAATAATCAGTCTCTCAACCTTTAATCTAAAGCCCCTGCCAGAAGGGAGAAGTTAAATAATTCAAGACCAGGGTCAAAGGGGTCTGTAATCATGTTTGCTGGCGGTGGACATGAAGGTGTTCTGGAGGGTGGACAGATTGGTGCCATTTGTATTTTTATTGCTTTTGTTTGTGGCTGAACCAAAGAATACCCAACAAACATCATACTTAGGTGTGTTCTATTGAAGAGATCGGAGCGGGAAGCACACCTACACTGTCTGAACATTTCCACGGCAGCCACACACGGTGTTGACAAGCGGTGAGGCAGCTGGGATGGAGGGCTCAGATAAGACTGGTGTCCCCAGAGGTACAGTTGTAGTGTAGACGTAAAAGAGCAGTGAGGAGAGCACGCATCCCTGGGGAATGCCAGGGTGGGATGCATGCTTCCCCAGCCTCTCCCCCCCCGGCCCACCCCCCCGTGTCTTTCAAGAGCTTGGAGATTCACTGGTGAGTTTTGAACAGGGAAGTTCCAGGACAATAACAAGAATCCTTGCATATGCTAACTCTCCATTAACGATGTTGAAGAGTAGAGTGCAGTGGCATAATGACTCCATCATTAACCAACGTGTTTGCCCGGTAGGCAAACTGCAGGGGAACCAGCAGGGTGCCTGTGATGTGCTTTACCGCGGGTGGGCGAGCACTAGTCTTTCAAAGAATGTTGTGACCACAGAAATGAAGGAAACACGCTTGTAGTCACCATTCCTGTCATGCAAACTTCACAGGAAACAATTTGATTATGGAGTATTTACAACAGGAGAGAACACAAATCGAGTGATCTGCTTAAGATCTGTGTGAAGACAAGAGCCAGTTGGTCACCACAGGCCTTCAGACAGAAGCAAGAGATGCCATCTGGGCCTGCGGCTATCCTGTTTTTTTGTCTCTGAAAGAGCTACAAGACAGTCTCCTCACTCATGCATCATGCAAATTGAATTGTGGTCGGAGAGGGGACATCATTTGGAATTTGGAAAAGGTGAGATGAGGCCGTGGAGATGTATGAGCTTTGTTCTTTATCTGTTTAGCACAGCTTGTTCTGTGTAGTCTGTCTATCCGTTATTTGCCTCTTTTATTGATGTTTTAGTTTGTTGAAGTCTGCACTGTCCATTTTGTTCTATAAATATCATTAAATGAACTGACTGCTCAGTGGATTCAGATAATTTCAGTCAATGTGCCCAACATTTGTGGGTCTCTCTTTATCTCTCTCCCCCGTTCACAGAGTAGGCACACTCTCGACCTCAATCTCAGAGTGCATCAAAATCCAAATGGTGGAATCTGGAGAATCTATATATGCAACTTCAAACACAGCATTTTTGCCACAGTATTAACTGGACTTAACTTTGATTTCCTTTTGTTTTGCTTTGCCAGCTTATCGTACTTACTTAAAAGTAAGTATGGATAGTTTTTCCTGTAAAACTAAGACACAAAAGTTTAAATGTTACAGTATCAGTACGGTCAGTCAAATCATTGGCTCAACATCCCAAAATGTTTACCACAGATTCTCTGGATTTTGTTTTTTGCCTTTAAGTTGGGAGAATATGACTGATCAGGGTCCTAAAGCTGCAATCCTTTAAGACTGTGACATTGTGTTTCCGTCCCCCAGGATACTTAATATACTCTCTGTATTTGTGCAGTTCATGGCTAAGGTTTGTTCTGCCAAAATCCCCCAGAATAATGACAAGAGAGCCTGAATGTTCTTGCTCCATACTGGTTATCTGGTCAGCCAAGCGTTGTAGCGCCTCACTCACACAGGCTTGAGGCGGGATGTAAACACTGGCCAGAATAAAGGAGTAAAAACAGCTTAGCACTGATGAAAAGAGCTTGAAGGTGAGGGCAACACATTTTCTTTAACACTGTGACATCAATACACCAACCATCACTGATGTAAAAGCAAATTCCGTCTCCCTTAATTTACCTGATACACTGGCTCTGATATGGTCCACTCCTTCAAGTAGAAAACCATGCAGATATAATGCAATGTCCAGGGTGGATTTACCACGCCATGTTTACGTGACTCAAAATGCAACAGAGTGAAGACTGCTTGTCTTTTTTGTTGGAGAGTTTGCCTATTCTGTTTCACCCGGATTCACCAGGTATAACACTGATTTTGAAAACCCCACGATTTGAGCTTTACCAGCGGTTCCAGAGGACTGACTCAAACTAGGGCACCTGTAAAAATGCTTCAAAAATCAGTGTCTGTAAAAAAATATAAAAGACAATGGGCTTTACCTCTTAGTTTGAGGTTTTCTTTGTTAGGTTATCCATGTAGTCATTGTACTTACACATAACCTCATGGGAAAAATAGTCTAAAATTACTGTAGTATAAAAAAACAGTTTACATTAATAAAAAGGGTGGACAGCAAACCTTTTATTTTAATTGTAATTGTAAATAAATAAATGGATGAAAGAAATCCAATCCAGCATTTGGTATGACATCAAATGAATATTAATTCCTATTACTCTGAGCAACCAGAAAAAAGCTAGAATTCCATTTAGAGGTATTGATTAAGCTGTTAATGCTCCACTGATTAACAAAATTGAGTACTACTCAAGAATGTTAAGCGTTTCTATTTTTTCTCATATGGAAGAGGTAAACCAAAACAAATATTTAATTAAGTATAAATTGAACAAGATACAATGGAAACCTCACGTCTGTCCAGATCAGATTGATCACAATAGGCAGATGATTATTGTAATCAATAGTGATTTTTTTTGTTGTTTTTCCTACATCTCATGCAGATTACTTTCTTATACACGTATTTGTAAATTACTTGAAAATACAGTAATGACATACACTGCTTAGCTATGTACTGGAGTACACTAATTTGGGGTTCATTACATGACTGAGATCATCAATCCATTTGGTGAAGTTGGCGTTAACCACAAGTGATTTGTTTTCTGTCCCTTATTCCATCATCAAACAGCTATAAACAGAGATTGCTGCTGCATCTTTATGCAGCAGGTTGTTGTAACCTTCAAGATTTTCATTGAAAGAATATAATTATCTTTTTCCGGTCATGATTTCAATGCATCACCAGTCTCAGCTAGTCAGCAGGGAGCAGATTATCAGGAGGAAAAGTATCATGGGAGTAAAGCAAAAAAAACCCAGAAACAAAACAAAAAAAAACCAAACAAAAAACTATAGTTTTACTATTAAGCTATAGTATATTCTCTTTTTGTATGAAAATACTCAAAATGAACTTGAATAGAAGCGAATTATTTTTGTAAGGGAAGGATTCTGTCCCAAGCTTTTTTGACCCATGTTAGCGGCTGATCAGAGATTCCACATTAATACTGAAAAAATGCATACGTTTAAATTGATCAAATTGATCAAATTGATCAAACACCGATGGTAGAATTACATAGAATGTGTCATTTCAAACATTCTTCTTCTTTTCCTACAATTATACCGTCATACACCTGGCAGTATGAGCTAAGAAGACTAAACTAACAATAAAACTTTTTGACAAATAGCCTCCAAAAACACTTTGGCAACATTTCCACTGAAAGGACAAAATGTCACCGGAAATTGATTGTGTCAACTTTAGACTGATATTCCTTAATTCTACAATACACATGGGCTACAGTGACACATTTCCAATTTTGTTACAATACGTTGCTTGTACACAGGTATAAATTATAGATGGAGTTTATGGATTTGAAGCCAGGAGAGAGGACATGACAATGACAATAAACAGTTTATCCATCGCCTTCCTGCTGTATTTAAGTGTTGCTTTCAACAGTACAGCCCAAAAGTATCATATTGTAATAGGCCATCTGGAAAACTAGGTTAGTCTCTTTGGGACAGCCTTAAACTGTTTCAGCACCTACATTACTGGTAGACAACTCTACATCAGCCTCGGAGACCAGGTGTCTGATAGATTTGATGGCAACAATGGAATTGACTTGGCCCAGTTTTATGTGCTTTATTCCTGCTCCTTTGGGAGAAATTATTCAGCAATATGTAAGTTTTTACAGTTATACACACAGCATGCAGATATTATATCTTTCTGCTGAACCATTTGACCCAAATTCTATTTGAAACTTGCTGGCTTAACATAAACTGTGTCCAAATAACAACCTAGCAGATATAAACAGAAACTGGGCTTGCAGACCCAATCATTGGCCATGATTCACTATTAAATTATTTCTTCATTCTTAAATAGCTTCAGACTGGCTTAAATCAAAGTGATACACCGCTGTAGCAATTTATCATAAATAGAGGGTGAGAAAACCCTTTCCAAGATTATTGCAATTAGTTTGGAATTGATACTCCAATTAAACTCTATAGCCATTCCAACTAATTGACAGCTGAGCTGCCAAAGTGCCAAATGAAAAGACTTCCTAATTGATTTTTCCATGACTGTCCACCTTTTGGTTATTAAACTAAGTTTAGATCATGTGTTTCAGGCATGTGATACCAAATGCAAGAGTTTTCTCAAGCGTGATAGAGTCACCTTGCACACAAGTCTCTGAGGGATGATTAAATACAGTGAAGGTTATCAGACAATGCAGGATTAGTTAAGTCTGTGCAGCTTTCTTCTTCATTTTGTCATCATGACAGTTCTCCTTTTCCGTCAGCGCACTATTATTGTCACTTTGATCAAATGATTACAATTTCAAGACCTATAGGAAAAAATCCCAAATAAAATCAGGTGCACATTAATTTAATTAGACATGTACTAATCTTGAGAGGCGACTGGTTGTATTAGTGAGCAATACTGGCTTGGAGAAGGTAGATGCAATGAATTTCTTTTGAGGCTGCAGGCAAGCATGGATCCATTTTTCATTTTTGCCCTGAGGGTAATCGATGATGGGGGTGACGAGACAACAGCACACACTGAATGAGCAAGGGTACTCTGAAAGGTTCAAAGTAGTCTGCCGGCTCATTCAAATTCAGTCTGCTAAATCCTGAGCTTTCCATATTCCCACTATGTTCCCACAGCGTACCATTGGGAGATCTAGCTGGCACTCCAACCACATTTTTTATTATGGGCTGCACTCTGTAATGGCCTCAGGTCAGCAAAGAGACCTAGATCTCCATTAATTCACATAAACTGCAAGTGCTATATAGTATATACAAGCATTCCTCTGTCTAGCAAGGACACAGTGTGGTGAAGGTGGTGATGAACTCAAACCGCGCAGGCCCAGCTTATATTACAGAATTACAGAGCGGAAATCCCAAACGTTTCAGACACACTGTTCTGGACCTGCATTTCAACTGATTTCCATATTGTAAATTATTAATTACTGAAGCTCATGTATGATGGACAGCTTAATGTTATACCCAGATGTTTTGAAACCAAAATAAATATCTATTTGTCTAATTTGTGTGATGCAGTGATGCTCTGAGTGTAAGATATCAGAGGAATCTAAGCAAACAAACTCACAAAAACAGCAGCTGCTTTACAGAAATAACTGCTGTGTAGGATCTGCACTGTCAGCTTTGACTGAGTTTGCAAGTAAATACAAGTAAAGTAATAAACTAACACAAAAAAACCCATAAACCAATCATTTACCATGTGTGCAATATTTAGCACGCCTACAAAGCTGAGCTGCCCACTGATACTTATTAGTGTCCGCAGTTTTGCTCCTGAAGTGCCTGTGTGTGCTTTAATCTGGAGTGCTGATGGGAGAGTAGCTCAGCTGTGGTATAGCACGTCCATGACCTTGACCATGACCAAGTGTGCGTTTTAACAGAAATAGACTTCTTCAAGCTCCACTTACTCTGCCAGTCTGATCTTCAGCAAACTGTGATGAGAGGGTTTTAAAGATACACAGACTCGTGATGGCGATAGCTCATTAGCAAGCCAAATCGAGCCAAATTCCATCAGGCAGCAACTCTGGAATATCTGCGAATGCTTATTGTTTTTGGGGCCGGTGTTTTTGTGTGTGTTGATCATATTTGGTGGCTGGCAATGGACTCATAAGATTGTGAAACAGCTTATTATCCCGATATTTTCCCCATGAATGCTGATTGCGCAATTAACTCTCTTGTTTAATGACAGGTTTTATGAAATTTCTCACCTAAGTTGCTTTCACATCAACTTTGTTTGATGTGATGACTCATTACTGATAGGCTCCTCACCAGCTTGGGAGCGTTGTCACCATCGCAATCTCGCTGTTCCCGTAGGCCATGAATCACGGTGTAGTCACAGTATGTACTGCGTGTGGTGGAGTGGGAGCACAGTAGCCCTGAAGGTTCTGGGATCAGGGCTGAGAGAGTGAGTCCTTGAACGGTGGCTAATGGTTCAGAAGTGCCGCGTCCAAGCACAAGCCTGAGGTCGCGTGTTTAACAACAGCATTAAAAAAAAAAAAAAAAAGTAAATGTCTCTCAAATATGAAAAGCCTCATTTGGAGACTCTCGCTGGGTTTGTTTTCAGCTGCATGTTTAAGGCACAGTTTGCCTCTATATGTGGACTGCAGGTAAATGAAGGGCGAACGTTAAACAAAAGATATCATAGCATGCCACCGAGACATGTCACTGAGGATGTTTGGGTATACAGAGATAATCACTGAGATTATGTTGCAATTAAAGACAGAGATCCCAGAAAGATGTTGATTGCCAGTGAAAACAGTGATTAGAGCCACAGAGTCAAACTCCACAGCTGTTTTTTTTTTTTTTAACTCTCATCATATCTGCTTTCTCCTCCGTTGGTAGTTTTCATAATCAACACCTGACGTGGGAGACCTGAACAAATGTCACACCAATTAAAAAGACGCTACAAGGTCATTCTGCGATGACAAGGAACAGCTTTACATTACTACAGTACTTCTTTTCAGGCCTGCAAGAAGTTCTTTTTTAAACATGAATGTTAAGTATGTATGTAAACAGATAAAAGCGAATGTGCATTATGAAAGTACACAATTCATAATGAATATGTTGCCGGTGTCATCGTTGCCACTCCTGTTCACAAGAGCGTGCTCCACCAGAGCAAAGCAGCTAACTTCAAGAGTACCCCCCGCAAGATGAAATATTTTGGTACGCCTAATGAGAAGCGGTGTGAAGACGGGGAATTTGGCTTCGGAAAAGTTGATAATTTCACAGCTGAATTCATTCTTTGTTGGCATTCTTTTCTTGTCAAATTTGAGGGGAGGCACAGACCAACGTGTCACGCTGCCAGCACGAAGTACGAGTATTTGGACAAGCACACTCTGAAAAATAAAATTTTTTAAGCAGAAGGTGACAGTTGAAAAGCTGCAAGGTTAAAAAGACGAGAAATTACACTGTTGTTGTGTTTGTCATGTGAAACATAAAAATATTGTAACCAAATTGCTGGTCTTTTGGCTTGTGTTGTGCTTTTGTGGCGCTGAATGGACAGCTCTTATAAACTGCACTCTACATGCACTACATCTTTTAATTTGCGGTTATATTCTTTGTCACTGTCACTGAAGTGGTTCTCATTGTCACGGTGCGACAGCTATTACTGATTTCTTGATGATGTGAGAGGGCCAAAATCTTCTAATCTCCCTTTGTCTGCCTCCCTTTGGGTGTCTCTTTATCTCCCTCCATCACTCGCCATGCTTTGAGTTTGAGCGGTGTACTTGTGACTTTTTGTCACTGCGGCTGTCATTATGTTGCGAGTGAGGTGAAAGGTTGACAAGATCTCCTGATCAAGATAAAACTTCAGCTAATTAACCAAAGTTGACAGCACTGTGTTAAGATCTACTTTCCAGGGTTTTTCCTGCTATATTGCTGCATGACTCACGCGCTGCCAAACACACGTGCACAGATGCAGCCACACACCTGAGCCACTTACCGAGCCAGTGTTCACCGGTGATCTTCCCAAATCCCTCACGGTAGGAGTCCCATCCTCGGAAGAAGTTGACCGAGCCATCCTCCCTGCGCTGGATCACCTACGCAGCCAAGACAGCAAGGCATGAGGTCAGGGGTGAAATGAGATTTATCACACACGGAGTGTTTCATCCTCCTCTGTGATGAGTCACTCTACGTCCCACTGTCGGTTGCCGAGCTCGTCTAGTACTAAACTAAACGAACTCGTAAATGCTTGCTCTTTCGCAAATGAATAATGCAAACGCTCTCCCCACAAGGCAATTTGTCGGAAGCTAATAAAAGGAATCCATTAAATCTTGACTGACTTTGAATCAAATCGCCATGGAATCTGCATCCTTAATTGAAATCCCAGAAAAGAGATGACATTCATAAAACAATAATCCTAAATACACGGAGAAGGAGAGAGAGAGAGAGAGAGAGAGAGAGAGAGAGAGAGAGAGAGAGAGAGAGAGAGATTTCTCTTCCTCTTCCGTGCCATGAATCACGAAATTCTATAAAGCAATGGTGTATAGAGAAATGATGTGGTAGGTTTTATTCTGTATAGCAATCCTTTCAGTGTGAAGAAACAAAGGAAATATTAGCAGACATTTGGCAATTTAGGGTGTGCAAGTGTGTGTATGTATGTGTGTGCATTTGTGAGGGTGCAGTATCTGTATAAAATACTCCATCTGTTAAAAGTGCCAGGTGTCAGGCGGAGGGTGAGGGGAAATTGCAAAATGTGCTCCTGGAGAAGAAATGCATGCAGAAGGAAAACAGTCTGAGACTTGCTGCTGGAAGGCTGTGTTAATGTTGAAATGACAAAGAAAATTCCCTGAGACAGTTTGTGTTCAGCGTGACTAATCCCTTAACATACCATAAGGTACCAGATGGCACCAACAGCCATATTTCCTTTTAACATCCGCTCAGACAAAGAAAAAATCCTGCAGAGCAATGGCAAAATCTTCATCCTCATCGTTTTCATCCTCATAATTGCCTCCATTGTGATCATCTTAATCATCATTACTGTATCATCATCACTTATCAACACCATCAGGGGATTGCTGGGATTTTCCTCCCTTTCTTCAAAGAAGCTCCATTCCTCATTCAGAGCCCTCTTAATTCCTCCAACATAAGCTCCAAAGATTGATTTCCTCCCGTATTCCACAGGCGTGATCATCTTCATGCCTAAATTCTGTTGTCAGATTCAAGCCCGCTCCTTCCGTCAGGTCTGGGTCTTCCTACCAGTGGCTCCTGCAGTTTGCAAAGTTTCAGGTTTCAGGTCTCAGCCTCATACTTTGTCTGCCACTACATCCAAGTTAGACAAAATGGCAGCCAGTGCTCTTGCCAAATATAGCTCCATGATATTGCAGATATTGATATTGTTATTTAGGGGTTTAAATGACATGACACAGCACCAAGCAGTCAGCCATACACAATGAAACAAAGGGGCATGTATTAGCTCTCTCACAGGCTTTGCCCCAGTCGCTGTGCATTAGACAAAACTAGCATCCCAGTTATCTGTAACCATGTCAGTGATTAGACTTCCTTAAGCTGACATGAAAATCTAACTCAACAGTTCAACAGAATTTGTCACTGCATATTAAACTCTGATCTGAGGTAAAAGTAATTAATGTGATGGTGTAACTGACATGAGTATTAATTTCCTGCAGTCCTGCATTATTCATTTACAAATGAATTCATTTAAGACGCTCTATCTAAACTGTATCTGACTGAGTTGAAATAACATTTGCGTGCTGTGTCTATCCAGTGGATAGGTATATATTATAGCAGAAGATTTCTGTATGGTGTATATAAATAATATAATACAAATAATCAATCATTCATAAACGGGGACGTATGGTTGCTCATTTTTACATTTTCACAAGTGTATTGCCACAGAGCAGATTAATTCACAGATGGAGTGGAGTCAACTTCACTGTAATTCGACTAATAAAACATTATTAATATTGTGTCATCTGGGAGCTAGTGATGGGCATGTGGTGTTAACATTTTCTTACACACTATATTTAACATATGGCACCAAGTATACTTAGAGGGTATGACAGTTAAATAAGGGGAGTCTAACTAAAGCTGTGAGGGATATTCTAGAGACATATCACAAAGGATGTTTGGGTATGTATGTGTTTGGGTATTTGTTGTAATTTTCTGTAATAATAAATAATAAATAAATACAAATTAAGCTGCAATTGGTGATTCAGGAGTTCAGGGGATTTTATCCATTGTGGTCTTGACATGACAGAGGCAGTGAAATTTCCCTTTTTGCATGTTCACAAATTAAATAAAGCTTAAACAAATCATAAAAGAATCTCTGCCCTCTCTGAGTTAATCTAGAGTTATGTCATTCACAATGCACAACACCAGTCAACACTGGAAAAAATTAAGCCTTCAGTTGTGTGCACAATCACCAGCGGTCATAAATATGAAAAGCAAATGGCCGTATAGCAATTTTCAAAGATTAGGTTGTGACAATGATAGCAAATTTTACAGTGCCACAGCATCCAATGATATTGTTTTCATTATGACTTTATTGTATATTCATTCACTATCACCACTCCGACTGCCCTGCTAAGAACACAATGAATAAGTCATGATTTATGTTACTTCAAACTGTAAGCAGAGTAACAGGAGAACATTCGACAAACACATTTATGCACTTCACTTTTAACTGTGCCACTTGGACAGAGGCCTCCATTCTCAAAATAAAAAATAATAAAGTCCAGTTTTCAAAATAAAATCCATAGACATATACTGAAAAGAAAGAAAAATACTGTCAGGGCATATGGAAAAGATATGCTGCACCCATATGGGCCAATTTTAAGATCATTTTACAAACTTAGTCCAACCTACACCCTTATTCAGCAACACTTGATTAAAAGCATCCACCAGGTTTAGTGATATTTGGGAAAACTGTTGATATAACGGCCCATGCACAACTGGTGGAACTGGTAGCTGACTGGGGTGATATTTCTTGAACAGGACTTGCACACGACTTAAACCAGCACAGAAACAAAAGGGTTTTGACCTCTTGGGCTTGAACCCCTAATAAACAAAACTATCTATTACCTATCTCAGTTCAGCGGCAACAACATCAGAAAGACATGACTTTAATATCTGGTAAAGTACTTCTTACATTTTCACCCCACCAGTTTATTATAAACATGCCCTGTCCAATATGTATGTATATCCATTAAAGTTGTTTACTTTCATAAAAACCTTTTCATTGCAAAATTAGGTCATATTATACATGACTCAATGGGACCAATAAGCTGTTAATAAGGCTATTACTGCAGTCGTGTCCTGATTAAACCAATTTAACAGACCTTTGGGGAAAAGGCTGTGGCATTTGACAGTGCAAACAATGCACCGTCATCATGTTACTGATATGTCAGCAGGGCGCTCAAGGACTGCGAAGGAGCCTGCCCCTATTTTCGACTGATTGATTGGGTTAACTGGTGAGATTTACGTCAAAGGTTTTGTAGAGAAAACAAGCCTCTGGTAAAAAAGCGCTGCAGTAAAGCATGGCTGTCTTGGACGAAGGCTGAGAAAGTGACGGCATTCTCGTCACTAAATTTGCCTTGAAATAATGACCTTCCTGCCTCCTTATCTCGCCCCCTCCTCACTCTTACTCCTCCTTATCCCTACATTAAAATTAGCTGAAATGGAGAGGAGCGCAAATTGATAATGCCATGTTAAAAATGAGGTTTTCCTTTTCATCCATCTCTAATTGTTTTCTCTCTCTCTCTCTTCTGGCATCCACTGTACTACTGAAGCATTAGGAGGCAAGAAAATGGCCAAAGAGTACCTCTGGAATCCAATAAATCATTGGAAAGTGAAAAATGTAGAAATAAAAACTCTCTCTCTCTCCCCCTCTCTCCCGCCTATTTAATTATTTAGTTTTTACAAATCTGGAAGAAAGTCAAATGTATGCAACAGACAGACGATAGTCTGTTTTTATGAAACGGTTTTATACAACTTGAGAATTTTTTTATTCAAATTGTACATGGCCTTCCATAACAATGTATTGCTCACAGCATCTTTATGAAAAAACACATAGCCTTTCTGGCTGCATATAAAGAGCCTGCTGACATATTACAAAGATGCAGACAGAATATAGTACATATCATATGCTCACATACTAGCCCTCTAACACTGGTGTAGAAATGTATTTTTTCACAAGAAGCCCAATTAGGAGACAAAACCCCTCATGTTAAATCTAGATGTAGTTTTAGTTTCCCATTCTGTAGCTCACGATCAACAGCTGGTTTTCATGCCTCAGCTAACATCTCCTCCTAGCGTCACTCTGACAGAAAGCCTGTCAGACGCCGATGTACCAGCAGTACCTGCTACTGTGAATCACTGCAGCAGAGAGAATCTGGACAATGGTCACACGAAAGAAGTAATCTACAGCAGCAGGTTAACCAGCGAGCAGTTCAGCCCAGATTAGGGTTAACACTCTTGTCTTGCCGGCCATGCCTCCTTCCATGTCTAGCATCCTCGTAAGGCTGGAGAGCCTCTCGGAGGTTTAATTGCATGTTGACCCTGAAGGTCTGCGTGCCTGCGTGTGTGTAAGTGTGTTCCCTGGAGACATGGAGCTCAGAGAGACACCAATCATTTTCCTTCACATTTTTCAAGAGAAACTGTGCGGTCAAAATTGGGAGGTGGAGGCAAGCACGGGATTCTGGGAGTGGGTGAATATTATTAGAGTGCCAATATCTGTGTGATGTGTGTAACCGTGTCTGTCTGTTTGTATCTGTACACACTTGTATTTATGTTGCATGTGTGCATGTGTTTATATGGGAAGCCAAAAAGGCCCCTATCACCAAAATGTGTCTGCATTTTTAATTCTGTACTGTGAACGTTGTGTAACAGTGTGAGAGTTAATGATATTGTCAAAGTTCGTGGACACTGTGAAAAGTTCTGTAGCTTCTGGGGTGTTTCATCTCTTATAACATGTAAGAATTATGCAGCCGAGAGGCAGATAAGCCGCCAATCTGCTCCATCTTTTACTCGTATAGAACTTGCTCCCAACAGTAATCAGCACAGTGCCAGAAAAGAAAAAAACACTGTTAGCACCAAAAACAACCTTAATTTCACCTTTAAAGAAACAAAAGTGAGCTCAGAGTGCAGAATTATACCGTGGCTAAAATACATTCGTTTTACTGAGCATGGCTACTGTATCGCCTCTTCACACCGCCCCACACAGAGACACAGGCCTGAGTTTCCACTCGGGCGCAGCTTAACATCCCAATTGACAAATCCTTACACACAATGTCTGGCTAGAGGGCAGTGCCTGACATCAAAGTTGTTTCTGTCAAGGTCAGAGGCTCACAGACTTGTTCTATTTGGATGTGTGGCAGGTGATTCTGTGGCCATACACATACTGAGAACTGCAGTTGTGACACAGCAGCCATTTTATTAAAGGGTTGAGCAAGGTCTCGGTGTTTGAGAACATAAAGTACAGAACCATCCAAAAACAGACCCGCAAAATCAATAGTGACTGCAGCCTGTGGTCATATTAGTATGGCAGTAGCAAACACAATAATAATAGCTAATGGATCCCTTTGCAGTCACACACATCGGGTTATAAATGTTGCAAATTCTGTTTTAAAAAATTTCTCAGGTTCCTTCATTACATGGGGTGTATCTTTGTTGTTTAACACACTACAATTTATTATTAATGAATATTGGCATAATAATACATATTAATTCAGCTCTATGGTTCAATCTTGAGATGTCCGATTGATACCAAGGCCGATGCGGACATATTTTAGTGGATTGTTATTGGCTATAATAAAGTAGATGGAAACCCAGCCTGCTATGCATTTAGTGCAGCTCCACAGGGTAGCGTTGTGCTGCACATACAGGTGAAAATTAGGCTGTGTGAGCATGAAAAACATATTTGGGAGTGCTGGTGAGTGACTCTGATCTCCCTGTAAGGGTAACAAGATGCACACTTTACCTAAGGTATGAAAAGTATGAAACATTAGTGTAACAGCTTCTCATTCAGGCTGCTGCAAATGCTTTCACGTGTTAAATGACTTGCGGCAGGTGTTATTGCCTCTTACTAATCATTGCTAACTCTGTAAAAACTTAATAATAATAATAAAATTTGCATGTTGCTGGGTTTGCACGCTCTCTGTAAGAGCTTGACTCTGTCTACAATCACAGGCGGGCTGTTTCTGTTGTTCCAATCCATCTTGTTAGTTTTCCAAATGTTACTTCAGATCACATCCATGGGCACTTTGTTGTGTTTTAAAACAGGGGAACAAATTTGTAAAGGTGCGTAATTAACATAAAAAACACCCAATTAATCAGTTAATGTGTGACTCACATTTACTGTCCAGATTAATGATGAATTGTAATGTAAGTCATTAGTAGGCTAACCGTTAGTAATTAGTGTTGGTTTTGATTACAAAAAGAATACAATACTACAGCTGCCATCATTAAACATTTATTGACTTGAGTTAGAATAAAAGTTCATTGCTTTTATATTACAGTTTATTGGAAAATTAAAGGGGGTTTCTTTCCCTCGCACATAGTTTTCAGATATAGCTCATGTAGTGTACTTCACTCCATCATCTCTATCATCTTCTGCTGTCCTTCTCTCTCTTTCATCTCTCTCCATTGGGCCTATCTGCTACTCTATCAGAATCTCTCTACTGTTTAGCTTACTTACTTTACCATAATGTAAAGTAATATTATGCTCCATGCAAAATAACTATCAGGCCACCAAAATTATAGTGTTTGATTTATTAATGGCAAAAAGATTGCTGTTTTTTCCCACTTGTACGTTCTGTCATTAATCTCCAACACTTCCTGTGGTAACTTGAGTCATTCGTGAAACATTCAAGACAGTAACCTTGGAAGCCCGGGCCGATCATCGTCTTAACAAGGCCAATACAAAATATTAGATGCCATGTTACACTTTGATTTGGCTCCTTCGCCACCTCCACAGCTGAACCCTGACGGCTCAGCAAGCTGACGTTTGGTGGGCGGACTTGCAAAGTTCACTCACAAATCGGTTTTTGGCGCATCGGTGACAGCAGCTCCAAGTTTGGCCGGAGTCAATCGGCACGATTGTGAGTAGCGTATGATAGTAGGTTCATTACTTGGCTCTCTAATTCAATAATGAGGATGCATTCGCCCCACTTGCTCCATTGCTCAGACTCTGATAATCATATCAATAATTTAATCTAATTTAAGTTAATCCATTTGACCCAGGACCCTTATACTTATTAACGTATTTGGACCAAGTAGCTGTTATTTCAATGCGCTCAATTTTAAATCAACATAATTTCCTCAAGTAAACAGAATGACTGATCTGGGTGACTTGACCAGGCCATTCCTACTGCAGTGACCATATAAATATAAACACAATCTAAATTAACATTCAATATTTGAAGTTTCACAAAAGTTGTATTTACTGCTGTTGTTTTGTTTTGCAAAATATTGTGTCTGCGCTCGCCATCTGTACAGTAAAAATGAAGGATCATGCTGGGGCAGTTGTTCTTTCCTCTTCCTCTCATCTGGTCGCACTTTCCATAAGTCTTTCTCCATATTGCAGTGTTTTTACTTTATCCCCTTTCCTTGCAGCTCTCAGGTAATTAATTCTTTATACACTCTGTTTTACATGCTGCACGGCCTAAACAATTCATCTCTCAGAGGCTTTCTCAGAATTACCTCCACTATTTCAGCAACACAACATAGTCTCCAGAAGAAAACGCATCATAAAGAAAATCGTCAATGTAAGGAATTTGTTTAATTGCGGCAGCTCACGATATGGCTGTCAATGTATTTGAGTTAGTAAAAAAAAAAAAATCAATCTAGAGGAAGCAGCTGGCAAATCAGTAATTACTAAATGTATACCCTATATTCTCGGCTTCTGTTTATCTTTCAGTTCATTAGCTCCATTTTCTTTACCTAAACATTTAAGATTGTGCATATCATACTTGTTTTTGCCTCCAAACTTAAATATCTGCTGTAAATGATCTCCAGTCATTAAAAATATTCTATTTTAATGACATATTACACTTATTTTTCCCTTAGTGTCCCCATCTTTGAATCTGAAAGTTGCTAAGTAGTACAGCTAAAGTTAGAATAGTCAGATTGCGTCGAACCCATCCCACCATACTTTCAGCAAAAGCCTTGTTTTTTTGTTTTTGTTTTTTTTTGCATGATAACACAGCGCAACATGAAGGCAGACAGGCCATACAGATGAAGGAAAGTGCCTTTGAGGGGGGGCGAGTGGTTGCTGTAACATGTTTTGTCAGGGTGTCTGTGTCAGCAAGGCACCATAAACTAAGTATTGACAGTTAAAAGTCTCTTGCACTCCTCCTCTCCAGGCAAGGGGGACTCGGTGGCAGCTCCTCAGAAAAGCGAGACCCGTGTTCTGAGGTGGCAACACCATTGCGGCTTGACATAAGCAAAAAAAAAAAAAAAAATCCATGCAGAAAAGAAGAAACAGAAATGCATTTGCAAATAAAATCGCTCTCAGCAAACATCCGCCGCGGTGCAAAAAGGTGAGCGTGAGGTTTAGGTAAACTATACAAGGAAAACTGCCAAATAGTGTTAACGAGAAAATCTACCATCCTTAACGACCATCACGCCCAACACTTGCTAAAGGGCTATTGCACTGGTATGATCACATTAAGCTCTCTGTAATCTCTGCAGTAGATGAAGGCTACTTAACACGCCGCCTTAAGCTCTTCAGCAGGCTTTCTGTCAACTACTGGGAGCCCACAGCGCGCACAGACGGACACCCTGACTGACAGACAAGAACACGGGGAAGAATCAACACGGGCACTCTGAAGCTGATTGGGGGAGATTTACAATCTGGCTTGTGACCGGGTGGAAAGTAGGAAATGTGCCAATAGCTTGTTAGCTCCTGGCATGTACGCACTGTGCACACACTATGTTTATATGTTCGGTGCTTTGGCAGCAGATGTCACTTGGTGCCGCTGCTCTATACTGACTAACTGAAGATAATTGGTAACATCTTCAGAGTGCGATTAATACATCAGACATCAGAGACAGACAGGAACGGAGACAAAAGGAATAGAGAGTGGAAATATAAATAAATATATGTATTCTCAGCGCAATATAGAAATGCAGGAGGAAAGAAATTAATACAAGGAAAGCAATAAATGAAATGAAGACATCTTTGAAACTAATTGAATCCAAAAGGTGCCTCGCGCTCTCTTTCATAGATTCAAGATAGATCAAAACAGACCGGCGGAGGAATTGCAAACAATTTGATTACATTGTTAAGAATATTGATGATATGGTGACAAATTCAACACTGTCTGATGAAAACACTCATAAATCCACAGCAGTCTGCAGAATTGCTATCTTCAAAGAGGACTGCAAACATCTGTTGGTGAATGTTTTATAATCCTATCAGAAAGACAGATGTGCTCTGAACACAGCAGCAGCAAACAAGAACAGAAGGAGAAACACAATCAACGGCAAGCACTTTTTCTCGCTCTCTCTCCATCTCCCCCTCTCTCTCACACACACACACACACACACACACACACACACACACACACACACACA
>JAOXYL010000042.1:10686439-10702987 GCA_028564955.1 Terapon puta
CACACACACACACACACACACACACACACACACACACACACACACACAATCTCTGCATTTACGTGTCCTTAAGTAAAGAGATTATTCCTGGTTCTCAGCAGTAACCTGATTTTTGAAACATATAAACAAGAAACCTGGTTTTCCTTATTGGGTTAAGGGATTAAGGGAAACCAGGCTAACACAGGTAGATTTCTGCTAAGGTCTTCAAAACATTTTTTAAAATATGTACGTGGGCATGACAAAGACCCGGTATAGGAAAAAAAACACAGTTGGTAGCATTGAGGCAGGACAAAGGGAAAGTGATTGTCATTCAAAACTCCAGCTGAGACAAAAATCTGTTTCAATCACCACAGCTGATTGCAGGTTATTTGTAAAATTTAAGAGAAAAAAAGTTTAAAAAGTTTTGGTAGGTGTGCCGACAGCTCTATGAGGCTATAAGGAACAGCTGTATTTGGCACTAAAAGTCAATTTCAGCTTGCTGACAAGCTCACAATGACGATGCTAACATGGTAATGTTTTGCAGGAGAAATGTTTACCACGTTCATCATTCTCCACTAACTATCACTGAACGATAAGGACAATTGAGGCTGATGCGATTGCCACTCATTTTGCAGGTATTCGGTAATAAACAAGTATGTAGGACAAAGGGAAATTCTGATCTTATGTTGAAGCATGGAAAAAAAAGTGCTGAAAAAAGCTCTCACAGTAACATGTTTATTTTCCATGTGAATTTAATGAAGCAGCCTACATTACCATTTACAAGGAAAACAAGTTATAATGGGTTTTAAAGCATCCAAACATATACATTATGTGTCCAGCAGCAGTGCTATTACTGTGAGTGTTTTTTTGTGCTTTGCAAGTAACAGAGAGAAAATATAAAACCAGTGAATGTTCCAAAAGCAGCTCTCACACAGCTGTCTAACCTTTCTGCACATAACCTGTGCCTGGCCTCGGCTAATGGCACTAATATCCTTCAGGACATGTCTGACACTACCTGTGATAATGCTACCAGTCGACAGCCAGCGCTTTCTGTCTGCTCCACAATAAACTGTCTCCTTGTGCCACGTAATGAGGGCTCAAATAGACGGCCCAAATAGTAAATAAGACACTAAATGTAATTAGAAACTGACTATTGAGTACACTGAATCTACACATTGGGAAAAACAATTACGTTTTTAAACAAAAGTTCGATTGTACTCTGAAGTTTTCAATTTCCCTGCCTGAGAAAACATTTACAGATAAAACACAACTGGAAAAAACATCCATCCTGGAATTTCTTTTTTTTCCCTCCAAACCAATAAACTAACCGAGATGAAATATTGAAGAGCTTGTGAGCGAGATAGAGATACTGAAAAGCCCATAACGTACACTCTGAAATGCTCAAAAAGGCACTCCGAGCCTCTAAAAGAGTGGTACAACATGCACACAATCGTACATTCAATCTAAAACTTTTACATTTCAGTTCTTAGCTGAATTGAATATTTGAGAGTGATTCTGATAAAAGCACCATTTGATAATGCAGCCCCACATTGCACTCTGATATATCTAGACTCATTCATTATTTATGCCGTGGTCATTTTTAGTCCCTTCCTTTTAACAAATAAAATAGTAATAATAGAAGACATTACCCTAAGCCGTGAGGCTGTATTTAAATGGCATTTGAAATCCCCCTTTACTGAAACAGGTAGACCACATACCCTGAGGATTACTTTATCTGAGTGAGGGGCTTGTGTGTATACATATTTTAGTATGCGTGTGTCTGATGTAGATCTGTAAGCACATATGAACAAACATTAACTGTGTGTCGACATGTGTGGTTCTTTGATTTAATGTGTGGTTTTCTGGTGCGGCCCGGCACACACTTCCTGTGAAGGTAGGCCAGAGCGCGAGGTGTTTCTGTGTGTTTGTTCGTGTGCTGTGACGGGGCTCGGGGGCCTCGTGATGACGCCCTCTTTTCTTCTACGTCCTCTCTGCCATCATCCCTCCTACGGTCCCCAGGGCCTGAGTTATGGCAGCAGGAGAAACACTGACCAATTTCCTTAGACGACCATCAACACCAACCCTGCACTAATATCTCCTCCCTTCTCTCTTCTCTCCCTGTTAGTTTTTCCAGTGGACACTGATGGACAATAATGACTTAGACTATATTGGATTCAAAATAGATGTAGTATTTGTGCGTGTGTGTGTGGGTGTATAGACAATATCTTCTCTAACAAGTCAGACTCTCATCTTAAAATTAATTACCATGTATTTCTGGGTGATTCGCAATTTTTTTTTTCCTCCGTTAAGATTCAAAGCAAGGTTATGAAAGTTCTGCTTCACAGGCACAAGTTTTAATTACGTTTTAAAGATGTCAGGGTTTGGACTATCCTTGACGTGCTGGTGTATGTGACAGGATCTCAAGAAGAACAAGACTCATAAAGGCAGCTGACATACTCACCAGTGTTACACGGCATCTATCTGAAGTCTTTAAATATTAGCTCACCTAAGTCACTGCAAGCTGGAAAGGCATGGTGCATTTTCATTACTCATGGGTTCATGTTCTCCTTTGAATCGGGGAGATTGTGTTATATATACTGTTACGTGAGTTTCCTTGCCCCATGTTTCCTAGTCACGCGGAGAAGTTTGTTTACGTTGACTGACAGGGTGGTGTCTCGGTCTATTACACTTAGCTGGAGTGACAACTGCTCGCTCCACCCACCTCGGCTCTATTCGAGGCGTGTAGCTGTGTTGACTCCAACAGCTGAAAAGGTGTCTGGAAGTTTCGAATCACTCCATATAGTTTACTGCATGATAGTTATCGTCTCTGTGTTGATATAATGGGAGGCTCCATAAGGCAAACACCTTCAGCTAGCAATGTAGGTGATCTGGCACGCCTTATGTGTCTATAATAAACACTGGGAGCTGTGTTCTCAGTAGCCACAGCTAACAAAAGATGGCCAAAGAGTTTCTCAGACACATTTATTGTATCCCATTTTTTATTTTTACTTTTGTTTGGCTTTGTCACATAAAAAACAGGGGGGGAGAGGGAATAGACATACATTTATATGTGATCTATGAGTCTCTCCACCCTGGAGGATATTCTCCCCTGTGTTTGTGTGATTTCAGTGATGTCAGCAGCACCTAATACTCTGCAGTCTTTCTTATCACTCTACTCTGCGACAGCTCAGAGCTACTTAAACCAAATATTTTCTGTTATATTCTTTCGCCGACTCTTTATTCATGTCTTTAAGAGGATCTGATAGTTGTGGTACATGGCCATGTCATTCATCCTGAATTGTGTGGGAAATAACTCAACCGTACTACTTACACCATTCAGCAAAAACTATTGATGATGCTGTCATTTCAAAAGGAGTATGACATTGAGTCATTTATGTAATGGATGATTGGGTGAAAAAGCTTCTACCTAAGCTATTTTCTGTATATACATATCTGCTCAGCTTCACTGATTTTAAAAGATTAGATTTAATTGTGAAATTTGTGGATTTCCGAGTTGGATCGGATTTGACTATTTGTGAATCATGCAGGGTGTTATGGGAAATACTTTATTTCTAAATCTTTTTTTTCCCACAGACTAAAGGAAGCCTTGTTTGGCATTGTGAAGATCAACCGCAAACCCTGCACAAACATGCAAAACAAATCTCTGGCGAACTCCAGTGAGTCTGGATACTCTGCAGAGATGTAGACATACGCACAGACATAAGAACAAACATCCTCTTAAAGGTCAGCGCTGACTGATGCCACAGCTCTGCTGATCGACATCTAAATCTAGAGTCCTGGTTTCTTCCCGTCACCATTACTTAAGACAGCTGCATTATCTGCGAAAATCCCTAAGGGCTAGCTTTTCACCGCAAATACAATAGAGCGGAAAGATTTTATCGCAAGCCATATCTGAATTAATGGAGAGCATGGAGGAAAAAAAATGCTGTTCCCCTATTGTGTTCCTTGATCGGTGCATCTCACTTCCTCTCTCTCCCCACATCAGATTCGAACGTTTTCATCGGGGCCTCTTGTCTTTGTCTCTTTGGAGGCGCGCTCTCTCTCCCCTCCTCTGTTCCCTCCCTCTTCTAAGTAACCCCGCTCATATCTCAGTGTGACTGCGGCAGTCTCTGCAACGGTGCTACGGCATGTCAAAGTATGCTAATGAGGTAGCAGCATATGGCTCATTCCTTATTTAAGCTCAGCCTGTCAGACAGACAGTAAGCCACTCAGCTCACCGAGCTTCCTCCCTACCTGCCCCTGTTGGATCGCGCCACGCTGATCTCTTAATGAGGCTCAAGCGTGATCACAATCAGCTCAACACACCGGGCAGGATAAGTAACTGCTACATTATCACTTCAATCTGAGCTGCTATGCAAATCCTTTTATAGGACAATATGCAAGGAGTCGTTACTTAACACTTGGGTGTCGCATAGAAGGGGAGGGGAAAGTCTGACAGCAACGCGTGCTCGCACTCACAATCGGGCTTTCGGTGTAGGTGCGCAGACTTTGGCACGAGCATTAATTCATGCGCAGACACAAACACAAAAGCATTTACCCACTGACAGGCTGGTATGTAGCTCCATTCCATCATGCTGCGCTAAGCACTCTGTCACTCTGACAGTCTCGCTTTATTTGATGATAGGAGGGTACGACCTTGCCTATCTCACATAGTTAGTCACCGATTTACAAGTGCACACACACATGCACCTACAATTTACTGTCATGTTGATGTAACAGCGACTTGAGCTGAAGTTTGATAAGTGCAATAGTATAATTTTAAGAGTGACAAACAGGAGAAGCATATTTAGCTTTTCTTCTTCTTAGAAATAGTAAAGGAGGAGCTTTAATGGTAACACTGGGGGAAACGGGAGACATACATTTTGTGTCTGTAATTTGCATGTGTTTGCCGGAAACGACCGCTCACAGACATTTTTACACCTTTATAACATTTTCACACATCCAAGGGAGGAAGCCTTAAAATGCCCATCCTAAGAGGTTTTAAAATATCCATCAAAATGTTGTCAACAAGACAGCATCACACCCACAAGCCGAACCAAGGTGGCAGATTTATTTATTCCCTTTCAGCTTCCCCTGACTTTCCACGCGCCTTGCATCGCTTTGCTTGACATGAAAGAAATAGAAATTATTTCCATAACAGTTCTTTGTCTGGACTTTGTGCAGATCAACCCCTGAATAGTGGAAAGTTTTCAAAAAAGCTCATCTGCCCTTGTTTGGCTGACTAAACTGCATCGCAACTGCAGTAAAAAATGAGTTGTGATGGATTTGTGTGGCTGAAATTTCCGACTCTTCAAGTGTTACAAGGCCTTAGTTCTCCGTTAAGAACTGCTCTGCTTTCCCCGAGGACTGCTACAGTACACTTCAGAACAAAGGGAAATAAATGGCTCTAACCAGTAAGACAGTGTGTGCGTGCCTGTGTTTGTGCGCGCTCACAGTAAAACACATCTGAACCACACTTCCAAATATAACTTCAAACAGCTCCGTGTCAATGTTTGTTCACCTCGCTGTCTCTCATTCCCAAAAGACGAAGCGCTTCCAGTATACTGTCTCACTTAAACAACGATGTTTACTTTAGCAAGGCCAGACAACTGACAGATGTTTGATCAAGGAAAAAAACGCACACGCACACTTAAAGAAACTCTAAGTATCTCTTTTTGCATTACCTTTTTAGAATCCAAAATCCTCTCAAAAGTATTGTTACACAAAGACAAGAATGCAAGATTTACAAAACCGAAAACATAAACAGGTCAGGCACTCGCCAACTGTGATGGAGACGGGTTCCTTTTTAAGTCGGAGGCAAAATGACAGCGTGGTTTGCACATGAAAAATGGAAGTTGTATTTTTATGAGCTGGGTGTACATTTTGTCTAGTCTTTATAATACGGTCGCTTTATAATACTTTATAATAAGTCAGGATCTTTACATCAGAAAAGACAACTCAGCAACAGCACATATATTAGATTTACATAATCTAGTTATAATATGCGATCAGCTGTCACAGTAACAGCTGACACTAGGCTTTGAAGCTCCAGCCTCGCGATTATGGCACCGTTCACTTCCCGGCAGAAAATGTCACCATGATTCATTGGACGTATCCCTTTTTTGTTGTGTCTCTCAGTGCTCTGTTTTATTGCCTTTTTTTGTCTCGCTCCCCTTTCTTCATTTTTCCTTCAGCAATATACCTGTTGACATTCTTGCTTAGATATGACTAATTAATATCCCGTCTCCCAAATGAAAAAAGAAAAAAAAAAAAGAGAAAAAAGAGACTGTTTTCAAACAGGTCGACACACAGCCTGTGCTTAAGTTCTCCTCACTCTCTTGTGATAAAACTTTGATGAGACCTTTCAGATTGATACATGAGATTCCTGAGGCAGTGCAACTGTAATCACAGCAGGAGCCCAGATGAACAGTATTGAACCACGTGTACTGGGCGACTCTGATTTAAATGGAACCAAAAAATCAAGCTCCGTAAATCGTTCTTTTGTCTGGGTTATTTAGTGAATAAAAATATTTTATCAATTACCATGTTGTGACTGAATGAATGTTCATGTTTTACGTAGTTACACATGCAGCTGTGAGAGCTCTGTGTATGTGTGTATGTGTGTGTGTGTATGTGTGTGTATGCGTCAGCTGTAATAGGTGTGTGCTCATGCTTTCCTCTGACTCACCGTCCAGCCTCCTCCGTCGGTGGTCATGTCGCAGTAGACCTGAAAGCCTGCAGGGTGGTGAACAGGAAACACAGAGTAGATGCCGTCCTCTCTCTGTCCACTGGCGTACAGATCACCACAGTCACGGGGACGCGAGCCTGCGGAGAGGTGAAAGTGGGGAGGGAGCACACGAAATAAATTAGGTCCAATGTGGCTTCGCAAAGGGGAAAGAATGCTCCGGATGTTCAAATGTGAAATCAGTGCCGAGGAGAAGATGGGGAAAACACGAGATTACGCTTGTCACACTGTGTCTACAGCCGGGCACAGGAGAGCCACATGGGGACAGCGAACATGTAGGAACAGTGCCGGCTCTGTGCTGTGAAGACATCCCGTCACAACAAAACCCAAAAGTGTTAGCTTACTCAATTTTCTTAACTGCTTTCCAAAAGGGTGATTCTTGGAAGAGGATAGAACGAGGAGAGTAGAGAGAGGGAAGACACAAAAAAGATAGATGATGAGATGGATGGGCGGGTGATAGATGACTCAACAGCGTCTAAGTGTGCAGAAGATAAAAGAAAGAGCAAAAAAAAGGAAGAGAAAAGGATGCAAGTAGGTCGAAATGAAGACGGAAAAGGCACAAGGGTGGGGCGCAGACGTGGCGCCACGGAGAAGCAGCAGATGTATAGCGCAGAGACGCAGATTTGAGACAACACGGGCTGCATGAGAAAAGGAGGAAACCGAAGATGTGGAAGTCGGAGAGAGGGGGAGAATTATGGCTTGGTAATGAGACGTATACATTTGAGTGATACAACACAGACAACGGCAGAAAGAGTGGAGGGAGTGTTTATAACAGACTGACAGGGAATTCAGGAAAAAGTCGGTGTGGAGAAGAAGAGACAGCTACGGGGAGCTTGTACGCTACAGCAGAGCAGAACAGTAGCACCCTTGTCTGTGACTGAAAAAAAAAACCCCATCTTACACAAGGGATAGAAAATCTATTCCCCAGGAAGCAGGAGAGGAACTCTGTGATGAGGACAATGTCATAGATTATGCATGCCATCCTTCACCGGGTCAAAACCCCTGAATTTCAAACAGGCGAGAGAGTTCTTGGAAAGGCCATACAAGATATTTTACAGTCCCTACACGATATGGAATGTTTGGTCTCCCCGAAGCTTTTCCGCGTAAGCCTAGACTACTAAGCTCCGACTTTCATCATCATCACACATAAATGGTTGCATTTCCCAGTTCCTCTTTTCATTACAGGAAACTGAAGCTGGTCCTGGTTCCATGGGACATTAAAAAAAGCGAGTATCATCATTATTTAAGAATTTGGGCTTTCAAAGTGTTCCAGTTTAATGATCCCTTGCAGCAGAGGATTTTTTTATCTAGGCCTCAGTTAGAAATTGTACGTTTCCCAGAACATCCTAACAACGTCCCTGCTGGTGTAAATGATGTCACCTTGTAACATTCCCAGAATATTTCCAGATGGCCAAGATGAGGATGTTCTTTAAAATGAAATGGGAAGTCATGTGGTGGACTGTCAGGAACAGTGTCCTGGGAACATTTAGGGGAACATTATTACAGGATGTTCCTTCTAGCTCTCTGCACCACATTCATACAATGTCTGCAGAAACTTTGGTGAAATTATAGAACCTTTATGGGACCTACTGCAATAAAAAAATCATTTTTTGTCCTATTTAGGTTCTTGTGTCACTTTACCAGAAGATCTGAAGAACTTTGAGTAAAAATACTAAAATACAGGAACTTTTACAGTACCTATAGGAAACCTAAAAACTTAAACATTCATTACTTCCTTGGCATCTCAGTTCTTGTAAATTCTTTTATCATCTGCAGGTTTTCATCCCAACCAAGTAAGAGCACACCTGATCTAACAAATCAACTGTGTGAAGACAGTGCGATTAATTGAATGTGTTGAGTCAGGTGTGGTCTTGCTTGGTTGGAATGAAAATCTGTAGCCACACCGGCCCTTTCATGGATCAGTTTGATGCGCCTGCCTGACAACTTGACATACCTTTAATTGAGCAGGACTTCCTCTGCTTCCACAAGTGATACACATATAAGTCTTCATAGTTCTCTCCTGTAGCTCACCTGAGTGCTCTGAGTTGAATTACAGTCATTTTATTTCCTACTGCTGTTTCACAAGTTCCACTGTAATGGTTCTGTTATGTTACTGTGATGTAATGAAATGGCAAGTACATACATGATTTGTATTTATATTCTAATACAAAGCTGCAGTGTGACAGACTGGGAACTAAATGGGAATACTCCTGGTAACTGCTGAAAGGTCTTTACATATATATTCTCCAACGGTTATCAAGGGAACCTTTCCACATTAAAAAGTCAAAAAGATACTGCTCATTTTGCTGCTACATTTTCTTTTCATCCCAAAAGTCCTCTTTGTGATACCCTGTTACCATAAAAGGACGAAAATGTCAAGTACGCCTAAATTCATGGAGGGGGTTTCTATATACCAACTTAGGTTCCTGTGTGACCAATAGGAAACCATATGGAATGGTAATGTTGTAATGTGGTCATAAAATAAACCTAAATTTAACACCTCCCTAAAGTCATAATAGGGAAAGTTATTATGTGACCAACTTAAACAAACATTTTCATTAAGTGTGCAATGAAATCTTCACATATGATCAACAAGGGGAGCTTATGGAAAGGTTTTGCTGGCATCCCAAATGTGCTCTTGATTGTGTTGATATGTGACCATATGAGAAAGTCATGCATAGACTTTGAACTGCATTACTTTCATTACCAAAAGCAGAAAAGCAGGCATTTGTTCTGACAATTGAGGTCCACTTTATCTGGACTTGCTGGTTTTGAGCAGCAGTGTTTAGTTTATTCTAAGTGAACATAGAAAGCAATTGCAGCTATGACACCTTATCCTAACCTGATGTAATTATAATCATGTGCCACAAAAATGTTCAGGTCTTAGACAGAATCAGTTTTTCATGTTATCTGAGTCTTTTTCCAATCACTAACCTGTCCTGTCATCTTCAGAGCCTGATATGTCCTCCCTGCTCTGCATTAGGTATTAGTTGTCAGTCATCAACATTTCCCGTCTTCACCTGATTCCCACACTTACTTGTGCACCTGTTCTCAATCACCTAATCAGCCACTTTCAACCAGCTTCCTGCCAGATTGTCTGCTGTGCATTTCGCTTCATCATCTAGGCTTCCTGTTGCTGTGTTCCCACCTGCTTGTTGGCACCTAGTTTGCTTTTTTCCAGCTTAGACTCCTTGGTTTTGTTTGAGTTCTTCACCAACAACATGGTGAGGACCCAAAATAAAGTAGTATCCATGTTCATCATCATAAGGTAACACGTCCTGCAGTTTCATGGTGTGGCTCAGTGTTTCTAGAAAAGTAAGTGATAGTATATCAGGTTTTGACTATGCAGATACATATTGTTAGCAGTATCAATTCACTGTTGCATTTTGGTCTTTGAGATGTGTTGAATCTCACCAGATTCGTTCTTTGAAAATGAATTTTCTAGTGATGTGTGCATGATATGGGTGGGTGTGTGTGTATACTGGTGTATGTGTTGGGGGTTAGGATGGGACCTTTGAGGAGACTATCTGTTCTAAATCTCATCTCTTTGGCAGCAAAATCCTTAGTCACATAAACCCTTCAAAGTAAGTCACTCTGACATCGCAGGCACTGCACAGTAGGAACTGAACTAATCTAAATGCACCCTGTCCTTGTATCTCCAACTAACACTGCTCATCTGGTAGAAAGCATTTCAGTTGTTTCCGACCATACTCATGTCCTGCCTCTAACATTCTTTTTATGCGTGTTTTGGCTTTCTTTCTGTCGTTTTAAAATGAAATACTCATAAAACTGAATAATTAATGTGGCAGCAAAAATAATAAGAATAAAGAAATCCAACAAATGTCAAGGCAATACTTGCACATGCATGCTTACTGCTCACTGCGACAACAGAAATGGCCTTTCACTTGTAAATCACTTCCACTGTGCAACAATACAGCAAAGTCAGGCAGTCCAAGAACTGAAAAGTAGGACTCCTGCAGTGGTTTCATCCAGCTCAGAAACCCAGCCGTCGTCAGAACTGAGAGGGGCTTCAGTGCTGTCAGGTTTGGATTCATATAACTTTGAAAATCTAATATGTCCTTATGGGAATCCAATGCAAATAGTACAAAGATGAATGCTTCAAAAATGTAGTCAAAGATATTCATGCCTGTGCCCCATCCTTAAACACATATGCACATAGCTGAGCAGACATAAGATATTGAAAATGTGCTCTTGCATGAATGTGAAAAAGCAGTAGAAACCTACATAAAAGTGCATTTCATGAAGGATTTGGTAGATTAAATGTAGTGTACATACACATGTAAACAGAACATTTAGCTATATCTCAACATACGTGGTGCTTGTGTGATTTTATTACATCGAATATATATTTTTTACATGTGTTATCAAAGTATATCATGTCATACAGCTATGGTGTAAGAGTCCTTTTTAAAAAATCCTGCAGAGCGGACCTTGAGTGGTGAGTATGTGAAGCTCTGTCCATGGTGCTGAACCTTGGGGCTGGTTGGTCAATGACTCTGAATGCTGTACAGCTTTAACTCTGACATTTACGTTGCTTGAAGTATCTATTCTTTAAATAGATCGATGTGAACCACCGTGTGAAGATTTACATGAAAAATGACAGAATTATGAGTCATGGCCAATTATAAATCAAACATCCTGAAACCTCAGTGCTATTGCTGTTTTGAGAACATTTAAAAATATTAGTCAAGAGGGTGGCCTTAAATGCTTGACAGATCCATAACCATGTGAAGGATTAACATTGAAAAGAAATGGTGAATTTGGCTTAAAAATTAAATTCTTCTTAGAAATACACAGGTATTCCTCTACAATGTTCATATTAAATGATAGATAGTATTTTAAAAAAAAGGTATATTTATTCTACTTTATTCTAAAATCAAGGCCACAATAAATAGTAAATTGAAGCCTTCAGCATGAAGTCTATCTCACAGCTTAATGTGCTGCTTTGTACAATATCTAATGAAAAGGTCTGCATATTTCAGTAACCCCATATCCCCCCAAAAGAAAAAGAAAGTTTTTTTTATCTCAATAATTTATGTGCATTCTTATTATACTTCAAGCTATAAGAGTAAAACTCACTCTGGAAAAGACTACTTTGATTTTTTTTTTTGCTTTAGTAAACATGTCAGATCTGTTTTCTGTACAACTGTAAATGGGGGAACTGCTCGTGTAGGAGAAACATTAATAATGAGCTGTAATCCCTGACAGACAGCTGACTGAACTGGACACCTGTTTCCAGGAGACTCAGTATGAAATAATGAGAACAGGAGCAGCCAACTCCAGCAGCCACGACAGGGCTGATGTCGCAACTTTGTACTGAATGCACCGTGCTGTACAAGAGTGAATGTTATCCTTTATTATAGACATGTGTCTGACTATAAATACTACATTATAATATTCATTTTCTACTTTTAGGGTTTTGCAGAGCTGCGATGTTCACATCTCATTGCATCATACTGTGAGGTGCTCTTGTAATTGTATTCTCCCCATACTGAGCCTACAGGAGGGAGATGCTATGCAGCTCATAAATTGACTAATGATTTACTTCGCAATGGGGAACAATATTGTTACTGTCTCTGTCACTGTTGCCATTAATACAGAGCCAGGGGACAACAAATTAAAATAAAGCTTGAAGAAATTTTCCCACAATTGAGTTCTGATACCTACTGTGAGATAACAATTCTGCTCAGATCTAAGGAATCTTGTCTCAATCAATTGATTTATAATTCATTGCCACCCAGAATCCGGGTACATTTCACTTATCTGTTTACAGATTGCTTCAGACAATCTTGAAGGTGGCGTCAGACATAAAACTCTGTCAGACAGACCTGTGAGTGAAAAAGTTCAGCACCATGGACACAGCGTCTGTCTCCACTGTGTTTCTAAAATGTCAGCAGTCTTGTTTTCGGCCTTTTCAATACGTTCTAAGCCTCAAAACTGGACAAACATAGTTTTCACTGGACAGCAAAAATAGGTTAATTCTTGGTGGAAAGTTTTATTTGGTCTAATCTTAGAGGTCTTGATCTGAGTTTAGGTAGATCTTAGATTAAATTGTATATTACTGGATTACACATTTACTTATCTAATTGTCTAATATACAGTATTAGATCAGCAGATACATCTGAAGTGAAAGTTTGTTTGAAAATGTGTCTTGTCTTGAAATCAGAAGTAAAGAAGTAAAGTCCCTCCAAAAAAGGCAGAGACATATTAAGATTCTTAACTTTAAAACAAACATCAGGAGCAGGTAGAAACTTTAGGAAACAGCTGATGGATGTGATAACTAATTGCTTACTTGCAGGCTGATGTAAGAAACCTGAACAGTTTGTAAGACAGGGTATGAATAAAACACTGAATACTTCATGTAAAGAACTTGGCTGAGAGTTATTCATCTGCTCTTTCTGCACTCCTTGCACATGCCTGTGCCCTCAACGTTGAAGAAATATGAAGTATTATTTCATGGTGTATGCTCTACATGAGCGGCCTTCACTCTGTGCCCCTTAGCTAACAGTGCGAGGCAACGTCCAGCGGGGGAATGCCTTCAGGTGTACTGTGCCTGGTTAAAAGCCTTCCAATGGGATGATGCCTCAGGCCCCTCTCTGGCTCTCAGCAACACAACCCAGTGGACATGGCAAGTCATTTCTCCTGAACAGTAAGAAATTCCACATCTCTACCAAGGCCACTGGATAATGTGGATGAGATGTGGCCCAGGGAAATGCACTGATATCACCAGGCGAGGTTGGGTTGAATGAATATGTGGTAAGATGGATGACAGACAGACCACACTGGAATATGATTTTACAGACCGATGGAGTCTTGCTAACAGAGGATGGGATCACGACACTGAACAGAAAATAGCGGCAGAAGGTCAAACATATAGGTAACTGGTGAATTATATATATACAGACAGAGGGACAAACTGAATATTAGACATACAAAGACAGGCACAGACAGTGACGCTGCTGCATCATTTTTCTTACCATTAGAGCAGCCCTTGAAACGGGCCCCTCTGACTGGTGCCCTCTGCAAGTCGGCCTTGACACGCGCCTTCAGGCCCACGTTCTCCTTCTGCATGGCGTTAAGAGCATCACTCACCGAGTTCACTACCTTCACCATGTTGATCTGGCTGTCTGACAGCAGCTGCAACACACAGTGGAAGGGAAGAATGCATGTTACATTTATTACATTTTTATAATTATACCAAAGCATGTAGTGGCTGAAAGACTACAATCTGTGTATACTTCATATTACATTTGTGCACCATGATGTTTTAATATCTCCTAGGCAGTCAGTGCTTTTCATATGTCTTACTGCGTTTCAACAATTACTAGACGTATAAAACTTTTAACTTTTAAAGTTTTAATTCTTAAGATCCAAGATCTACTCTTTATATCTGGCATTTATTTAGTCTTTATATTTCTACTCTGCTGTGGTTACCTCTTTATTCCTGGACTGGATTCAGGTGCCATTTGATTCACAGAGAGCAATGCATGCACATACTGGGCAAAAATTTGCAAGGCATGAGCTGGTACTGACTGCACGTCAAAGTTATATAAGGACGTAATCTGGAAGAGCAGCACAGCCCAGTCCCAGGCAGTTTGAAGAGGAAACATATTTCCATCTGCACAAGCACAACATATAAAGAAGATTCTAAGTTTTAATCACTTGCGAACAACTGGGGAAATACATGTTGCCTCCTCATTTGTAATTCTGACTGAGTAGCTGCTCAAAGTACATTCCTTGCCCCGAGTGATCAATCACCAAATCACTCGAAATGGAAGTCTTGTTAAGAAGTTTGTTGCATTATCACCAGAGAGCACAGGTGTTGACAAATCAACCAGAGAGGAAATTAAGATAAGCAATCCAAAACATTTTCTTTCATTTTTGCAAGAATTGCATCATATTCTCTTAGTAATGCAAGTGATGACTAGACTAGGTATTTGCCCCTTTAGGGTGTAAAAGGATGATCCGGCAAGGCATATCTTCTGGAAATAATTCCTTGACGATAGATTGTGGATGCAATGCTTTTTACCAGCCAGCTCCAATGTCAGAGCATCCTTGAACACTCCAGCAAGGACAGTTTTAATAGTAGTCTCAACTGCATGACCGTGTAACGGCAATGTGAAGTTGGAGGAAAAAAAATGCGTATATTCAAAATTATAATCAAAGGCTGTCCCTAAGGAAGGCAAGTACATCTGAAAAGTTTTGGTAATCTTGGTGCTAATATCAAACTCAATTTGTAGTTAATGGGCTAAATCACATCATATATATCCAGCGGTCCGGTATATTCCTTTAGGGAACTTTGGAAACACACACGAGCAAAGACTGCCCTGTGAAGCAAAGACACCACATGGTACCCTATCCCATAATGCACCCTGGCGAGTGCTATGAAACACAAAGAGCCCTGTGGGAAGGCTGGTGATGAATGTGTGTGCTAGGACCAGCAGAGAGCAGGGTAACCTCTCTCATCTGCTGTGGTCACTTCCTTACCTGCAGCCCTTTGTGCGCTATTCATTGCAGAAAGGTCACATTCACATATCGCCCTAGTTGGCCAACACTTATGCACAGCCAGCTGTTTGGCCCCATATGTATATGCACCCTATACTTTTGCAGTTATGAATAATTGTTTTTTTCTCTTCCTTACTCTCACATGTGCTCACAATGCCTCCCTCACTGCCTTTCTTTCATCTTCCAGTGCGCTCTCATCCACATACACACATGCACACTCACAAGCACACAGAAAGACCCTGCAGTGCTCAAAGTCATATATAAGGAGTTCAGAGTCTTCTATCAAAGGTGTGTCTGTGTAGCTATATTCAGGTGTTAAAACTGCATTAGGCAGAACCCCAGTGGCCTCTCCCTGGCCTCAATAACTATGCAACACACCTCCGAGGCAAGGCAAGCTGCACTGCAATCATATTACATGGGCACTGGGGCTTTAACCCACACACACAGACAACACATTCATGTACACGCCCGCATGCAAGTACAAAGAGAAGCACGCGCATGCATATGCTACAGAAGTAACCTAGTGTGCAGCTGGACAGGAGAGAGCAGAATTTTTTTAAGACTTTAACACAAGGTTTTACCATCGCTTCATAAATGGGCTTGCCTCTGAGTGATGCACACTTTCTTGTGTGCAAACAGTACTTCCAGTGTTGTACTTTCATTACAGGATACACCGCGTGTTTGTTTGTGTGTGTTTGCTCAGAGGGAGAGACAAAAGCAGAACGGTGTCGGCAGTCTTAATTCTAAGCCTTGACTGACACATCAATTAGGATCATGGTGTAATTAGCTCTCATTAGACAGACTTTCCATTGGCTCACCAAATCAGTCACACCACAGCACTTAGCACGAGGAGCCTTGTTTTAGTGAGACATCAAGCCTTTTCAGCACATCTGTGGCAGGCTCATGAAAGGAAATTGGTTCATTTTTTAAAGGGTCCCTTTTAATCTCAACAATAATTAGCACCTGCACTTAAAATCAAAACTTTTGGCTGTCAGTGTAGTTTAAGCCCAGTTTGGTTTGATATTTTGTGGATGTGTCTAAACTATATTAAACACAACTGAATTAAAAGTAAGCTTTTCCTGACATGTTCCATGAGGTGGAGACATGTTCCCTGTGGGTTTAAGTCACAGAGCAGAGAGGAGTTGAAAAAGCCGGAAGCGGCAAGTTAAAAAAAAATCATTCAGTCTCAATCTGCTTAATATGACATCTTCACCTCACAGGCTGTCCAGTGAACCGGAGCCTGGAGGAGCAAATGAGAGAAGTGAGATGTGGCATGAAGAAGTCTCCCCCTCTTTTTT
>JAOXYL010000042.1:10716898-10768777 GCA_028564955.1 Terapon puta
TTGATGAGATTTGAACACTGATATTTCAGGTTTATGCCTAAATCTCAGTGCTAGTGAACATTTCTGTCATTTATCCACGATCACAATAATTCATTCAACTTTACTCAAAAAATCAAAACAAAACAAAAATATATATATAAATGTCATTTTCAATTGGCATTTGAAGAAATCATCCATTAATGATTAAAGAGCACATAGTTTAGGCAAAATAATATTATATCCTTCACCACTTCACTCATACAAAAAAATGGAAATGAAGAAACCAAACAGATGACTGCTGCACGTACTGCTGAATATGATGAGAGAGGTGTTTACCTTGCCAGTGATTAGATTCTATTCTGCAGACCACAGACATTTGGGTCGGGATATTTTAGAGGACGCCGCCATTGTGGATGTGTTGGTCAGTACAGAGGCTTTTATAGACTTCAAAGGGATGAATCCTTGTACAGCTGATAGGTGATGACAGCATTGAACTTTTTTTTAATTACTTGGCCACTGACACATTGCTAATGGTTATAAAGGGTACCATGCTGTTTTGATATGGTAACAATATGAAGTGCATTAGGTAGTGTGAGAAATGCTACTATGGCAGATCCATCACTGGTCTATTTTTGATGCCATCTTTGTTATTTATGCTAATGGTTCGGATTCTTTAGGGCTAAACAGAGTGAATGGGGAAGGGATGCCCATTAGTGTTTTTTATGAGGCTGGCTTTTGTCGGTTTCTACTTTCAGAGGGTTTCTTTTTCTCTGCCGATTGGTTGCATCTGCTTGGAGGTGAGCTAATTCAGAGGTGTAAATAAAATATTCCTTCAGCTTTCCTTATCAAGACTGCCCTTTGGCCAAATGAAAACAAACAAACACATCTAAACATGTCACAATTAGAACAGTCAGTCAAAAAAACCCTGCATTGGAGAGAAATGCACTATGTGAGCTTATTTTTACAGTTTGTGTCGCTGTGCTGCTGTATACGTTCTATATCTAACATCCATAACATCCAAGAAATATACAGGAAGTGGCACTATTTGTATTATGTCCTCGTCTCCATTGGCTGAATTAGATTATGGAAAATCTAAGGGATTTATTTTCTTTAGCATATATATGAATCAGAACGTCGACAGCGCGACATAAACGGTGTAAATTCACAAAACACGATCAGCTGCATCAGCTAAAACAGATGCATGCAAACGCTGAGAGAAATGCTCTTCACCTTCAAAATAAGACAGCATGCCGAGAAAGCTGAGGGAGGAGAGGCCTGCGGGAGACCGGGGAGATGAGTTCAATCCTAAGAGACAAATCACCCGCTCTACCCTCCACTGCTTGTCCTTGGAGCTCACGCCGCAATCGGCCACACACAGGGAGCGAGTCTGTCACCCACTGTCCCTGAGGCGCGCGCACACACACTGGAATGCAAAAACATATCACCGCAGCCGCTATTATAAAGCACACAATCGCTGTGAGGTCAGAATGGCTGCTTTGTGAGCGTGAAGTGAAACGGCAAGATTGAAAGAGGGCTTTCAATTTTCGTATGGGTGTTATGGCTTTTATTGTTACCTCTCCTCTCTCAGGACACAGATGATCTGAGACTGCTCTTGCTTATGCTCCCTTATCTGCTAATGCTCAGTCATTACAGCCGAAATATGACAGTGCTCCAAACACGTATGCATTTAACACCCTCAACCACATCACCATCAAAATGGTTATTATAATTGTAACTTTAACTGCCCTTTCCCCAGCCGCTGGTCCCGCCATGTTGAGACATTTTTTACCCAGTTTTTCTAAGTACTTTTCCCGGTCTTCATAGAGAGCTCAGACTACATCAGGAGCCGTTGCTGTTGGGAGCTTGTATGGCCCACTGAGACATTGAATGTGATATTAGGCTACACAAATAAACTTGACTTGTCTCGACTTGAAATTAAAGTTTCATGTGCAACATGCAGGCCAAGTAGGGAGGATTTGCGTGTTAGCCCGGAAAATGCCATAAGACTCAGACAAATCAGCCTGCTTACATACACATCAGGCAGAAATATATTCTAATTAGGGTTTATAAATGCAAAAGCAGCACTTCTGTGAGTAAAAACATTTTCATTGCACTGCGAGGGTCCTCAGCAACAGAATGGCCACCTTGCTGATGCGGCATCAACAGACACTGAGCTATTTTTTTCTGTTAAAGGAACACACTCCTTCTTCCGCAGAATAGCAAGGAGGTAATTATGATGCTGTTCGCTTTACCTTTGTCTGGACTAATCAAAATGATTCTCATCAAGGATGCCACACATTTTAACTTCACAGGCTTACGTCTCTCTCTCCCTCCTTTCTAGTCCCCACTTCAATTTCTCTTTTTTGAAATTGCAGGCCACTTACAGTCCTGATTACAGTTGCAAGCGCAGTTAAGTGCACCAGTACAATCACGCAAGCCCGAGATCCGCACATACCTAGACACAGGGATGTTCACACACCTTTATGGGCTGCACTCACACAGTCACATGCACATACACACACACAGACATGCCATTAAAAGACGAGATGGATCTCTGCCCCACAGCCTTGCTATTTTAATAGCAGCGTGATAAGAAGGCAGACACTTCCTCTAACAGGCAGAAATGAAGAGCCGCCTCTCCTTAATGTATACATTTGCATACATTGCAATGTGCAAACCGTACAGGCGCTCATAAATAATACATGCATGTTATGGATACTGCTGTCTACACTTCATGGTACAGCTACCATGCAGAATGACTTATCGTTGTAGCTGAAGTAGCACATCAGGGTGGCCTTACCTGCGCGTGTGTGTGTGCGTCTATCTGTCTGTCTCTTTGTGTCCATCTATCTCTGTGTATGTCTATGTCTCTGACTGTGCTCGTACGCAGGGGATACGTTACCGTCTTGACAGTTTGACCTTGGTAAAGAGATCAGATTTAGATGCTGATGGCGCAAGACAAATGTGGTGTTTGCTCCTTTACTCACACGGTTTGTGAATATGTGTACGTGTGAGGATGTGTGCCTGTGTGTGCTGTGCTTCATTTATGAGAAAAAACTGCACGTATTTGAATTACTGTGTGTGTGTGTGTGTGCATGTGTGTGGCACTGCGTGACTAAAGGATGTGTTGGTTGAGTGCTATCGGGTGGTAAGTGCTGCGTGTTCACTCTCCCCCCGGGGGGAGGTCGTGCTACAGCGGTGGATATTGGTCTTCTAAGGTCACAGGTTTCGATATGAACTCAACTTTCCTATCATACACCCAAGTTGTGCTATCACAAACAAACAAAACAGTTCCTCTGACCTATCAAGTGCAATATCTCACCTCTCGGAGCATGAAATAGAAAATGAAGATGAAGAAATAAAAGGACAAATATGTACACACTCTCTGCACAGGCTATAAACCCTCTATTCATTAAGGTCAATGGGAGGCCATTTTCTCCTAAAGCTGACTTCCTATCATTAAAAGTGAATGTGACAGCATTGTTTTTGACTGGAGTCTACTCAGCATGCCAGCAGTGTAGCGCTACTACTGCTAGTGGCACTTCTTGTAAATACAAAAGCAATTTTCTCAACGGGGCCTTCACTATAATGCTAAATTTCTGTGCAAAACAACCCTTCAGAAGCAATGGTCAATGAGTGCAGTACATACTGTAAAATGGGGGGTATGCGCGCATCCTGAAGGGGCCTCTTGATGCAGAGTGTAGGGGTTTGATCACTGCCTTTTTCAAGAGGTGGAATCGGCAACTGGGAAGTATTTATGAAATTGTGTAACTTGTTGAAAATGTGATTTCTGTGTCAGTGTGAGAAAGTGTTCAGTTTTGAAATTGCGGGGAAAAAAATACAGACAGACAACTCTTATCCACTTCCAGATAATACGTTTACATAGCATAGTTATTCTCTAGCAATCAGTCAAAATGAATAAAAATAAAGGAGAAAAGACATTATGCATAAGGCTCTACAACCACCAGTGCAATAAGTAAGTAAATAAAAGAAAGCTGCAGCCACCTCTGCACTGATATCCATTTTATTAGGAAAGCAAATATAAAGCCACCTTAGTGGAAACTAGAGTGTGAAATTAAGTACCGGCAGATACACAAACTTGATGTGTGGTGCACATTGTATTTCACAGTCTTTTCTTTTCCATTCTTTTCAGGTCACAAAAACTGACAATAAAATAATAATAACCTGGTCCTGAAATCTAAAGAACGCAAATGTGCATCCAATTAATGCAGCATTTAATGTATTGACGTTATTCAGAAGTCATGCATCAACGAAATACATCAAACAGCAACATTACCACAGAACAGGAGACAGTTCAATCGAATTGTAACCTTACATGGAAGACCCTACTCCAGTGTCACAGACATCATTGCCTGCGTAAGAAGAGACCTGCTACTGCTTTATCTGGCAAAATGTAAGGGGAATGTAGGCGGGGGATGTAAAATGTGGGCACACTTTACTCTGAGACGCTAAGATCCTAAGTCAACAGTGTGAATCCTCAGGACTCAGGAGCTGGCAAATATGAGAGCAGAAGCAGTGGCTCCCTGGCTGTTTGTAAAAGGAACTGCCACAACTGTCATTTTTCCCCATGAATGCAGTAAAGCAATGTCAAAAGAAATGTAATCCAAATGAACACTCTGAAGAATGCAAGGACTAAATCAAAGTGGAGTGACTGCATAAATAGACCAGTTGAGTGTGGTTAGCCGGTGCTGAACATCAGTCACGCTCTGGAAGTAACAGACAAGCTATTCACTATGTTTACCCAACTGGAACCATATAATAACTCCAACTGACTTCATTGACAGGTTTTTCACACCAGCTGGCGACGGTGCGGGGGTGCAAAAGTTACGGTGTAAAAATAAGCATGTATTTTCTAATTGCTCCACATTAAAACAACAGCTCCCGACGTGCAGCCGAGTGGAACGAGTCTCGGTGTGAGCTCGTATGAAGTTTACACAATAATAGATTTAAGAGCTGAGCAAAGTTGCAAATGAAAAATCAATGCACCAGCAAACTTTTCTCAGCCGAAAAAAAACAAAACAAAAAAACAACAACAACTTAGAATTTGTTTCATTTTGACAAATCAACACATTTCCCGAAAAGATTCGGAAATCCCTCCAATAAGCCAATCCTACAGGAGTCGCAAAGAAACAGTAAGTGACGGCGGTAAACATGTTTATACACTCGGCCCATTCTGGAAATGTGGAAACTTTAAAAGGAATACACACAAGAACTTAATTAATGCAATCCTCTGCTGACTATTCCTCTGGAGTTACAAGATTAAACCACTTCATTAGTGTCTCGAGAGACAACAGACGAGAGATGAGAAAGGCAGAGCTCGGGGAGAGAGGAATGGTGAGACAGAGAGAGACTAAGAGCCTTCTTTGTTAGTGTTCGAAAGAGACACTTTCAAGGCAGTAATTATGACGCGGAAAGAATGTAATTATTTTCCCAGAATGCCTGAGGGCTCCGAGTGTCTCCTAATAGTGATGGGTGACAATCTAATAGACCATAGATGTGCATGGGGCTTAATTGATGTTTAAACATAAGTAGCTTGTCTGCACACATCCCGGCTCTTTCCCGAACGTGTCGGCCGGGCCTCCACCCTGTGATCCTGCCTGGCATGATGTGACAAATTTGATCAGAGAAGAGCAGTGTCACCACGCATCTCACACAATCTGACAGCTTGCAGTAATAGGCCCGGGGTGGCATGAGTGTTTTAAAAACTGGTTAAGCTGTCACGTTTTGCACTTCCCCAGGGATCCTGACATTGGTTTATACCAAATCCAGAGTCGGAAGAAGAGAGTCAATCAAGGATGACGCAACAATGGAGGAGGTGTGATATACAATGAAAATGATTAAAGTTAAAGTGAGAACTGGTTGTGAGGAAAGAAAACACAAGATAATTGTTTTTCCTGATGTTGTGCAGGTGAACGACTCTTTCAAATTAATTAACAGTGATTCAGAAATATGATTTTGCTGTTTTTGCTTTACAGGATGGTAAACAGCGTAGAGAGGTATCTCACTCCAAATGACTTTTCTCACATGGGCCAAAGTGACAGAATAAATGATCCACTATAATGGATAAACCACTTTGCACCTTGTTGCTGCTTTTCCCAGGGTACTAGTGTGAACACGGCTTTATGGGAAATGAAGCATTCTCTGTATAACTCCTGCGGGAGAGCTGCAGTGATGAGTTAAAACGTCTGGACTCCTAATGGAGGGCTCGGTCTCGAGAACAAACCACAAAAGTTTTTTTTTTCTTTTTTTCTCTCCCCAGCCTCTGTCAGCTCACATTTGCGCACTCTCCTCTCACAGTCATTTCCTTTCCTCGCTACTCAGCCAAAAAGTCGATTCAAGAAGCTTAGTATTCTGATTGAAATCATAAATCCATTTTATTCATTTCCAGATTTTCATTTTGTAAGATCTATTATTGAAAAAAAAAAAGCAGGGCCATTGAAAACTCAATGTGCACAGTATGCAGTGACATTTAGAGCGAGTCACTGCAGCAAAGTGATGCAGCTGGTGGCATCGACGCATCTCTAAGAACGTGCGCTTAGCACAGGTTGTGCGGCTGCGTCTCGCGTGATGGATGTGATAAGCAAGCTGAGCTTCATTCTAATAAACGGTGTGAGGGGGGTCATGTTCGCCACCACCCCCCGACACTCTGATAAGCGCTTGACCCATGACCCAGCTCACAGCCAACTTCTAATTGTGACAAGGCACATATGGCAGATAATTATTCTGAATAATCTGTCTCCATGGTGATGGCTGACCCCGATGGCCACTGATGCACCATCTACATGTCTGGCTCTGTGGTTGGAAGCGGTTTTGCCTCTTTGCCCTCTTAAAGTGCTGGGGATTAGAGATGTACATTATCACTTTAATCTCCTCTTTAACCCCTTCAATCAGCCTGGCAGCCCCCACAGAAAGAGGGCCACAGCCACTCTGCTGAGCTGCATATGGTCACGGACAGACGTATGTTTTGCCGCTTGTGTATTTTATGAAAGCCGAATATAAACATAAGATTTCATTCTCTCAGTGGTGCTGTCCTATCTCAATAATCCACTTCAATCCTCATCTCCATCAGCCCCCTTCGGTGTCTCTAAGTGTGTGCCCATGATATAAATACACCAAGCAACTGCTGAGCTCTTACTTACTCTGCCCCCCCCACCCTCCAACAGTCATTTTCTCCAAAATGGATAAACAAGCCTTTCACTCTTGAGATGTATAAAATAGAAAACAAAATTTACTGGTGAGGCATCCCTCCAGATCCCCCCTGAGCCCTGTGAGCATGAAATATGAAATTGCTCTGAGTCATAATTGAGTGGCAACGGCAAGATAATTTGTTTTGAGTTTAAAAAATGTTAAGATTGAAAGTGACTCAAATCAGTAACAACAGTCAGGAAGCCATTACAAAATGCATTAGGCACAAATTACCACTTTAATATGGTAATAATTTAGCTTTAAAAAAAGAGTAGACATTTCAACAGTGATATTCATGAATGAGATTCACATTTTTTAAAAAAATGTCAAAGTCAAAGTTTGAAGTGGATTATGACATGAGGGTGACTCATGCACTTTATTTGGATAAAACAAATAATGTTCGCATTAGCATCAACAGGCAAGATGGGAAAATGACCACGCAGAGTATCATGGAGAAGCTGTCTTTACGTTTGTCAGTTTAGTTTACTGATAGCTTCTGGTGGGAATCTACGCCGCCACCATCTCTGTGACCCCTGACCTATCCCGCTACAGGCTGACAGCGGCTGTCACGCGCCACATACTGGAAAACCACAGCATGCGGCAAAACACACCACCGCCACCTAAAAATATAAACCACATTATCATCATTTTCTCCGCCTGGCTGGCTGATGATAGACAGTGCGCTGACCCCGAGGTGAGCGATGTCAGCCTACCAAAACAAAGGTCAGCGGACCGGGATCCCTCCCCGCTCCTCGCTCCTCCCCCTCGCCTCTCATTCCAGAAGCTGTCATCATCCAAGCTTCATCCGTCTCCCCCACATCCACTCCCCTTGACCACCCTGCCCCACAGTGCTAAAGACTTTCTCTCTTCATCTTCAACACATTTGCAATAAATCAATGTGAGCTGAGGGGCTGTAGAAATACTGTGAGTCTGATTGATTTCTTATGTTAGCACATTATAGACGCCTGTGAGGAGCCTGCCAGATTCCATTCCCCAAGTGAGAGAGGGAGGGAGAGTGAGCACGAGGGGTTGGAGGGATTCAGAGCAGAAGAACGATTTTCGAGATTTGATTATGTGACAATTATTGTTTTTGTCTAGTCACAAATTCAGTGTTTAAAAAAAAACCCAAACAACTGAGGCTAACAGAGACAGCTGAATTTTATTTACTTTTTTTTCTTACGTGTCTCTCCAAGCACTCCTTCTCTGAAAAAAACTTTTTCTCTAATACATTCTCTCACACTCTCTGTAGTCCATCCACATCTCATGCAAACTTCATCTATTAGTCATTGCATCTGCAAGGAAGATTTGACTAAAGGTGGCAGACAAATGGCAGAGACTGCGCTGTCCTGACAGGCTCTGTGAGGACTTGGACGACACCATACTAACTCATATTGGAACTGCAAGTACCTGATTATCTGACAACATATCTGGCATTTCCATTTGTGATGTCCCATAGAGAATGAAAATGAAAGTGCAGCAGTGCATCAAGTGGAAAGACAAAAGGAACTGTTATTGTTACTCTTACTTGATGTGTTGTTGTCCTATCATCAAACTTTTCACCCTTACAAATGGGTGACAGTGCTTATTCATAGTCCACTTGAAATGTGATGACCCACTTAGGAGCCAAGATTTAATGGAAAGTTTTCATTCCTGGACATCTCCAATATCTGATACCTCAGTGTTTTGAACAACTTTGTCCAAAATGAGTTCATCCAAGTGAACAGGAAATACTGAAAACGGACAGGCTGTACAGTGGTTTTGATATGCGAAAGAGACGCTACACTTGACCTTGCCTTTATTTTCATCCCTTTTAGAGGCAAGTTAGACAGAATGTTTGAGATTATCGACAGCAAGACTCAAACCAGAGCATAAAGCTGGACAGGCTAGCTTCCATTATTGGCCAATTTCTCCAAAGATCAGAAAGATGAAAGCTTCATTTTTGGTACATTTGTGATTTATTGGATATCACTGTACTGCACAGATACACTTGTGGCTCTTGACTTTCCCACAGATAGTAGGCCAAGTGGCTGAACGCTGCAGTGTTTGGCATACATGCTGGCCAAGCCCTCAGACACAAAAACAGAAACAGCAGTCATCAAATACAACAACAGAACTAAGGATTTGATGAATTTTGATGAGTTTCAACAGTCAGTCTCAACACAAACATGGCCATTAAAAGTGTGATAGCAATTGACACCTCTGAAAATTACAGGTGTAATGCAATGGATGGAATGGTGTTGGCCAGGTGGTCATTATGTCTGTCTGCATCAACTTAAAGCTGACTCGGACAAAACTGTCAAAAGCCAAATTAATTATGCTTACATTTAACACTTATTATACACACAGTGGCTCTTCCACTCTCGATATAAAATGTCCTTTGCATTATGGCCAAATACCATAAACTCTAATGATCTTCCAATTAGTCTCAAATGAGCATTATGCTCACTGCTAATTAGCAAATGTTAGAACTCTAACACGCTCAGGTTAGATGGTGAGTATACTAAACCTTACACCCACTAAGCATCAGCATGTTAGCGTTATCACTGTGAGCGTGTCAGCACACTAATGCGAGCATTTAGTTGATCAATGCCGTGCCAAAGCCTCGCAGTGCCACAGAAATGACTGTGGATTCTACAGTAAGTCTTGCTGTTATCATCACATAATGTTATATGATCAACAGTATTATGGAGATTAGAGGGGTACTAAGTTATACTATGATTTAAAGGGATACAAAAATATCCATTAAGTTAAATATATGTTTGCTTGTATATTTTCGACCCCCCATTTACCCCCATATGTTTTGCACAATTGACATTAAAATCCATACCATAGTTTAAACGCGTCGGTTTTCACTGCGGTTGCTTTTTCTGTAATGAACTACATTTACTGGAGAGTATGTGCATGTGTCTGGTTCTGTGCGTCTGCAGGCGCAGAGGTGTCTGTACGCCTGAGTGTTTGTTTCTCTGAGGAATATGTCCTGTTCTCCATGCTGCCAAGTTCCACAACATCAGCAGAAACTACTGGTCTGCCGCACTCTACATTTCCATATCCAATCTCATTCAGACTTAGGTATTGCAGAGAGGTGCAGAATTTCACCAGAGGCAACAAGACAAACCAAATATAGTAAATATGAGTTTGTTGACTGTAGGCATAGCAGGGGGTCAGAAACTGCCCTGAAATAGGATGCAAGTCAAAACGTGCAGAAAACATAATGTTTTCCTTCCCTGCTAATGAAAAACACAAGCCAGATGGTGTATGACAGAAGTCTTTTGAAAAGTCTGATTCTTTTTCCTTTTTCCAGGGGCACAAGAACAATAAAATGCTACTTCCTGAAGATATAGTAAATCCGGCTATGTGAGCTGGGGAGGGGATTTTTCTCCAACATCAATCCATCTCCAACACTTTTTTGATTGATTTAACATTTGAATAATTTAAAGAGATGGTTTTGGAATAACAACAAGCCATGGGAGTGAGCCCTACAATTCCTCATTTATTCAAATGTGCCACTTTCCCTCAGCACATCTGAATAATGGCACACAGTCTGCCAGATTGAATTTTTGATGATGAATAAATAATGGATGTTGGTGGATAAGTCTGTTAATATATTAGCCATGAGTTTGTCATAACTGTTTAATAGGATAGCTGCAATAAATACGTCTCGGCATCTCTTTGTGACTCCCGCTCTGTCTGTGTACTTCCTAATATTTTTCACGCATCATTTCATTGTTTTTTTTTTTATCTCGCTCCTAAAACTAACCACCCTCTAATGCCTTTCCCATCCTCCTATCAGCTCCTGTCATTAAGCTTTCCTCTCACTCTGCTCATGACGGATGTAAAAAAACATCTCAAATGTTGGTTCCTCTCAAGTGAACAGGCTGGATCTGTCGGTGGGAACTGTGTGTGTGTGTGAGTGTGTGTGTGGGTGTTTGTGTGTGTCTTTTTCCCACTGCACGCAGATGATGCTGCAGATACGCTCACCTCAAGAAATGGCTTGTGGCCAGAATTATATCCTTGTGACATACATTTCTTTAAACGATGGCATTATACCTGTTTTGGCGCAAGATCTCGACAATTCACATTTAATTTCTTTTTGGCTTGTTAAAAGCACCGAGGTTTCTCTAATATGTTCAGCTGACATGGCACTGGATAACAAGGCAATCTTTCAATTTTTGCATCCAACTCACAGATCAAGAATACTACTTAATAGGGACAACACGGATTTCTCGGCCTTCATCCTTCTACTCAATTAATGTTGCTATTAACCTTGAGACACCTGATGGCGCCTAGCCCATAATGATGCTATTATGTTGTCAACGTTAGCTTAAGCAAGTCATTAGCAGGTAAATATATGAAGTCAGTTTGCTGAGGAAATGACTCCATTTGGCTCAGAGGAGAACCAATAATGTGATTTTGGAGAGACTACCAAGTATGAGAGAGTTAGGGAGCAACGCAGCTCAATCACAGGCGCTTTGGCAGTTTAACGCCAAGATAAAAAGGCCCCCGGTATGCCAGCAGCAGAAGAGCTGCCACACTCTCACATCACTATTTTAACAATCAGCTCTGGTCGGTCTCCAGGCACTTCCTTTATTCCAGCAGTTTTTCGCTGGATCGTGTGTTTTTACTGGTTCACGCTGAGTTAAAACTGCATTCTCACCCTCCTCCCTCCTGTCCCGTAACACTCCTGTGCTCCAGATCTCGTGGCCAGAGTGAACTGATTGCTTGATTAAACTTCACAATTTATCATAAATTATTCACTGGATTTTCAGAGTCTAATTAATTCCCTTATTATTTACCGTTCAGTATGCATTCTTTGTCAGACACGTAGGCCATCACAAAAGGGGGCCGCGGTCATGTGCGACCGTGATTTGTTCTGCTCGCGCACGCACGAGCGTTTGCGAGTGTTGATTAACGACGAGCCCGGGGTGGGGAATTAAAAAATAAAAACAGGGAGAGAGCCCATTGTGTTGTGGGAAGTGTGTCCCCTTAAAAGCTTGCCTCTAATCTTACATCTCTGTTTGATCAAGACTCGAGCCGCACATGAACGGAGCTCTTTAACTCCTAGATGGAAATCGCCAGGAGGAAATTGGACACTTCTCACTGCAAATGTGGAGATAGAGCTCCAATCTGTCAGTGGAATGGGTCTGGCTAGTTGTCCATCAAGATGACTGAACTCTGTAGTGCGCGCACACACCGTGTCTCTCTCATCCCTCACTCCACCACTCTACCTCATTTCCAGCCCACTCTTTTCTCCTCCATCTGCACACCTCTCATCTCCCTCACACAGGTGATTTCCAATGCATTTTTAATGAGGATTTAGCAGGGAAGTGAATGATGAATTGCAGCGTGGCAATATTACAGTCTTCCAGAATAAAATAGAGGGGGGGGGGGTATACAGATTTTTCTTTTCTTTAGTGTGTTTTTGTTTCACATTCATGCCGATTTCTTTTTACGCAGATATGGAAGACACACATGCACACACAAACATGCACTGAATCCTGCAGATGGAAATCTAATGCCTAAGCCTGCCTAGTCTCCCCTCTCTCCCTCATTCTCCCTCTCACACTTTTAGCTCTTCTGCTGTGAAACCCTGCCCATCAGGTCAGCTTGCTGACACATCTATCAATACATGCTCTAGGAGGTAAAGTATAACCTTGTCCTGCGGTACCTTCCTAATGTTTCCTTCTCAGCTTTAACTTTCTTCACATGCACACAAAATTAAAAAAAAAAGACACAGGCAGGAACACTGAGTCCACGTGCATCGCGCTCGCCCACGCAGATAAACCGTCACGCAAGAGCGCAATGTGCTTGCACAGCCGCACAAGGGTACGCAGCGCACAAAATCCACACAATTACCAAGAATCGCAAATCAATTACGTACAATTACTTTCTACGGCAGTTGTTGTTTTGGATGTGGGGGAGCCCTTGGTGATGCTTTGGGGCGTCTGTGATGAGCCTTGTAACCGATCCAAGAGTCGACTGTGGAAAAAGACTCTCTCCTGCAACGGCAATTTGTGGCGTGTCTGATAACAGTTCTTCCTTGGAGTTATGTGGGATTCTGAGCAGCTGGAAAGCATCTGCGTCATCCCGCGAAGGTACATGTGCCCCCAGCTAGCCTGCTGCCGGCTCAATGCTGATCTGGGATCTACAGTGCTTGCTCAACACTGATCTGAGACCTACTGTGATTCATACTTTCCAACCCTCCCATGTCCTTTTCTACTCTACTCTGGCTCACTCTTTTGTTACCCTGCTCTTCCTCGTATTTTCATTCTTCTGCCTTTATCAACTCGTCTTTTTATTCTCATTCCTGCCCTTCCTTCCCTCGCGCTGTTTTGCTCTCAAGGCCTCCTGGCCACCTTGCAGCACCAGAAACCTGATATTGAAATGTCCCGTCCCTTCGTGTCAGCAGAAGATATAGAAAAGGAGAAAATGAGGAAAAGACACAGGGGAACGTGAGGGTCAGATAACAAAGGCGGATAGAGGATGAGCAAGGCCGAAAGCACATGGGACAGCTGCTGTCACTTAAAGCTCTCACACTAGTAAAGCCCCCAGTTTTTGCAGAGACACTGTACATGCACGTTGTACAAAACGGCTCCATCTGTCTGTGGCAGAAAATCTAAACAAAATAACATGCTGCTCCATTAAGGCTCTAAATCACTCTCTATGTAAAAGCACTCTTCACTTACGTAACGACTTGACAGTAATGGCTCGTTACCGCTTTGATCCACCAACACGCACACTCCTCTCACACATTCATACCTTCATTCTAACAATAGGCCCACACTCCTGTGAGCCACTTAGGTTTTGATCCGACAATTCAACAATACTAAAGCAATGGGCCTCGGCTATACAAAGCCTATGCAGCGTATAGATGTGTCCTAAGCTAAAAAGCAGATGTTGCAGTGATGAGACAAACAAACAAAAAAAAAGGATCAAAAGAAGAGAGGCAATTAGAAAGGTACTTGTGTGTGAGAAGAACATGCCCACTGGAAGATGAAGAAGGCAAGGAAACATTAGGGCGCTGAAATTCATTACAGTGCATGCCAATATAAAGGCGGTGCTGTTACAGAGAGCAGTACTAAAGTGAAATCAATGGCACTGAGGGATTGTTTTTTTCTTGATAAATTGAATAAATCTCGCTCCAGCCCCACCCCCATACTCTTGTTTAAGAGGAGTTTGACCAATAGAGGTACGCGTCCATGCAAATGCATCAAACTGTGTTTTTAAATACTGAACCGACTGATAAACGGATACGGTAACAAACACAAAACTGACACGGCCTAATTTCATCTATCTCCGCTCGGAGCTTGTTGACACTTTCAACAGTAATCTATGTATAGCAAGGATGCGCAATTAAAACATAGGAAATGTGGATGGCAAATACTAAAAAAAACATGCACTCCTGTCAGACAGTCACATTACAAGTGTTAAAAACATCTCGCACAACAGGTCTACTTGGGAGAGTTTACAGAGAAAAGTGCCCACACATAAGCCAACCATGAGAGACACAAAAGGGAGCAATTTTTTTAGTGGGAGGGGGGGCTTGAAAACTTGCTAGCGGGTGTTTCCTCGATGCCACCCGGACACTGCGCGGCAGAGGGAAGACAGAAGCCGAGGTTGTTAAGAGTTGCACTGCTGCCATAGCGGGACCCCCCACAGGGAAATCACAGGCTCAGCGAACCAGGGAAGTCTCTCTCCTTCGCTCTGCTCCAGTCCACACAGCCGCCGATACCTCCAGCCAGCTCAGCAGGTTCATTAGCTTGACAAGGATACCCACAAAACGCGGCCGGCTCGCCCCTCACACACGCTATGGTCATCACATCTCAACTTTCCATACAGTTAAACTGCGACTCAAAAGTCCATTTTACACTTTAGGGTTACCTAGCAAAAAGAAACAAGCCTTTCACACAAAATATTAAGTATTATGGTGTAAGTCTAAAAAACACATACTCAGATTGTAATTTTTCTATCGCAATAGCTGTTGTTGTTGCAAGTGGAGGTTTAAGTTGGGAGCTGTTGATTTCATCTACGATAATCTATAATCGTGGTTAACTATTAGTTCATATAGGTCACCGTAAGAGTGTTAATTAAGAGTTTGAGCAGTTTTTCGTTCATATATATATCATAACCAGCTCATAACAGAGCAGCTCTACCCAATAAATATTTGTATACTATTAAGCAATGTCAAGCTTACCAATAATATAATATCTTAATGAATTAGGGCAAGAAAAACAGTTTTTCTATTGGAAAGTGGGCAGGTTTACTTAAGAACAATCATAGGATTCTCTCAACAACAAACATATTTCTCTGGTTGAACAAACTGCAATTAAATGTTCTCCACAAATTGTTCAGCCCTGATTACAAAATATGCAGAAAGATGTGTAGCTGCAGGATGGCCGAGCCCTGCAGGTACTGCCTGATGTGCCACAGTTACCACACGTGGGGGCGTGATGCACTAAAGTGAATTAGTGCAGATTGATAGATCCTGGCAGAGGTGTTTGTGTGTGTGTGTGCATGTGTGACATGGCAGCCATGCGAGCCTGATATAATTTTCGGAATCGGGTCGCTGCCGAGTGTGTTTTTGATAGATGTAAGCCTACAGTGTGTGTGCTGTCAAGCCAAACCTTCATCCTTTTTACAGCTTTGTGTCTGATCTGTCAGAGAGACATAAACATCCCATCTTTCATCAGATGATTCGCTAACTTATTGGTGTGATTTTGTGACTTTGATCTGTTTGTGTTGGTCCATAATTCTAAAGTGAAGCTTGCACCATAAAAATCTGATTTTCCCTTCAAGATAGATACTTCTTTGCAATTTGTGTGTGTGTGTGTGCATTTTGGTGTGTGAGCTGAGAAGGCGTATAGCTATATTCTATGGTATTTTACACAAACAGTCCTTTAAGTGCTTTGGAAAGTTTGGAGTTCTCAGAGTGTTATTGATTACCTCCAGCCCGAGTGGGCAACTCCACTGGGCCTCACTGACGTCGCAGCTATGCTTCGTGCATGTGTGTACATATGCACGCTTGGGCCATAGACACACACACATATATAACGTACAGATATGTGTACATTTAAGAAATCCAATTGAAACAAAAGACAAGTTGCTCAAACTTAAATTGATCAATGATGCCATAGAAATGGAACAAGCAAAGAGCCGTATAAGACTTTTTGCAAGGATTGAAAAAAAAGAGAGAAAAAAATCAATATTTATGTTTGTACGGCACGATATTACACCCCCTGTTGTTTGTGATTCTTGTGTGGAACTGCATTTTATTCCTGAGCGATCTGCGGGAAAAGAGGCAAAATGTAACAAGTACTTTTACTTTATTCTAGACCTTAAACACATCTTCACACGCTTCAGTTTATTTTTCCGTTCACAATTTTGGCGATAATGGCGCGCAGCAGCCATGACTCATCCCGGCTTGCTTTCGTTTTCATCACAAACACTTTGTGCGGACATTGCAGAGTTACATATGCTCATTATACCACAAGTGCTGGGTGGCCATTTTGCTTCTTTTATTCTTACATCTGCAGGTGAAGAGCGCATTTGACCAGGTAGCCTGAGCGTCTGCTGCCCATTATCCAGTGAATTACAGATTTCAAGGCTGGACTGAAGTTACTATTGAGGCTCCGTTTCTAACTGGCCTCCATCTGTAGCAAAAAGGCCACGGGTGACAGCGCACCTACAGCAACAAATCAAATATGCAGAGTTACCAGACAAACACGAGCCATGTTTTGTGATATCAAAACAAACAAGAGACCACAGATCTCTATTACCCGAGCCCTCCCCACTGGGCCTGAAATGACTGTGTCAATAGCACAAGGCTGGAGATAAAGGTTTGGTGTTACTTGCTCAAGATTACAGAGAGAGACAGGCTGACACATGTGGGGGGGGGGGAGTATTTATGTGTGTCTGTGTGTGATAACAAAATAACAAGTGCAGGAGAAGGAGACAGATAGATGTAGGGAGGAGAGGGACAGATTGCAACATTAGCTATCCCCATTTCCCACAACCTCTCATCTCATCCAACAACAACATGCCCCCACCACCACCCTCCACCCTCCCTTCCCATGCTGTCTGATCCGGAGCGAGCACTGGGGTTATGGGACATATTTCGTCTTTTCATCCTCCAGGCTTACCACTCAGCACATCAGAGCATCATTTAGTCATTCAGATTTTTTTTCTTTTTTTGCTTCAAGAACAGAGAAATGAAAAAGAATCAGAATCAATCAGATCGTTTTGCTCACACAGATTCTTTTTTCTCTCTTTTTTTTTTTGCGGTCCCCAGACAGTTTACTGACCTCCGACAGAGACGAGGGAATCGCAACACAATCATCAAATTAAAACCCGGGGCAGAGATATTTGCAATTCGCATGACCTTTAAGTGGATATAAAAGCGGCAAAGCAGCTTGTAGGCAGCGGGCTAAATTGTTGGCCGTATCCTCTTAGCCGACCGACAGCTCCACCTCGAAAAGGTTACATGGAAATCAGCCAACTGAGAAAGATGAAAAATTAACTACAGTCTGGAGTTAATCGATACTAATGTGCCCATACCTTACGGAGGGCTCGAGCAGGAGGCCGGCTAAGAGACTGCCACCATGCGAGTGACTCAGACTGAGCCATGACATCCACAGAGGGGCAGGACAGGAGGCCACATATCGTCTGACACCTGTCAAGCTTTGTATATTGCAAGAAATGTGCCACGAGCATGTTTCCCTCTGACTCCTTCTGAGCAACCCACATACTTTTTTTTTTTTTTTGAGTAAGCTGTTTTGCTGTGGGGAAAGTCGTATGTGGAAGGAGGAGGGGGGGGTGCAACCTCTTTTAAAGGGTATGGCCTATCTGATGATTTATAATCAGCTATTTTTTTTTCATTGAGGTCAATTCATTTGGACATTTCAGCAAACTGAGGCTGCTCAGTTGTTAAAAGGTGCAAAACTGTGGCACCAAAATGAACTGTTCCTGACACTCTTCACATTATCCAGTGTCTGCACATCAGCACCTTTACATCGTTGTTTTCCCCCAATACTGCCATCACCATAATAAGCAGATCCACCCTCACATGGTAAGAGGATAAGAGAGGGAAATCATTCTGCGAGTCTCCAAAAAGCGCCGAGCTCTTCCTGGCGCCCCGAAATCCGATTCCCTGTTCCAGGGGAGCCCTCCTTCCCTCATGGGCTGTCAATACAGCCCTCCACTGACCTTGTGAAAACACACGGACTATTCCCCAAAGTGAGCTTGTCTGGCTGCACACACAACACTCCTGTCTCAATCCATCCGAGCAGGGGATGTGGGACGGGAGGGGGGGGGGGCTAAAGAAAGCTCAAGGGTGATATTTGCCGTCGGATGGTGCCCGTGCGCTCACGTTTCAGGACCCTGGCACACACACGCACACACACACACAAACACGCACACACGCACAGGGACGCGATTTTCCAGACATCCAGTTGAAGTAAACTGGCCAGGCTTGCACGGGATGGCAAATCTGAGAGTATTTACCAAACAACTTCCCGCTGATGAGCACTGCCATCAACCTCCTGCTGTCATTTTCTCCATTTCTTCCATCGCCACCTTCCTCCTCAGTTTTTTTTTTTTGTTGCGTATTTGTGCCCCCAAGTAGGTCTAACTACCGGAGCGTTGATGTCACGCCAAACACAAGCAATAAGCCACGGAAGGAAGGAGGAGAGGAGAGGAGAGGACAGGAGAGGAGGAGGGGGGTGGTGGTTGAGGATGTGCGTGATCTGCGGGTGGGTTGACACGCTGTGACGGGAGCAGAGGGGCCACTGCCCGAGGAGGGGTTGGGGGGGGGGGACGCTTCCCGCGCGGCTTTCAGCGTCTCCGCGGCGGTGCGGAGATTTCGCATCACCCCCCCCCCCCAAAAAAAAAAAAAAAAAAAAAAAACTCGGCGCGGTCACACTGCGCCAAGCAAGCCGGATGCACCACTCCTCACCAAGCCCCCGGAACGGCGCGACCGCGAGTTGCGCAAAAAACAACAACAACAACAGAAACACAATAAAAAAAAAAAAAAAAATCCCACACTGCCTACCTGGTTTTTATGCCGAGTCCCATCTTCGAGTTCAGAAGAGCTGTTCATGGTTCCCCATCGGTCATTTACCATCCTACGGAGAATCTGCGCATCGGATCCGCCTGCTCCTTCCAGGCGAGAAGAGAACAAGCCTCCCTCCTTTGAAGTCTGTGATTCAGCCTACTCCATGGAAGGATTGAAGCATTTAAGGTAAAAGGAGAAAACGAAAGAAAGAAAGAAAGGCAGAAAGAAAAAAAAAACACTGAGAGAAAAGGGAGGCACAACTACTTCTGCGGCTCAGCAACCCCACACACCGCACAAATTACGCACCGAAATCCCTCCCGAGAGTCTCCTGATTATCTGGCTGTTATTCCAATTAAAAAGAGTTTTTAAAAAAACTGTGTGTAGAGGCTCCAGCGTTTGTAACGGGACTCACAAAACGCATCGTAGTTGAACTGGGTTTGACGAAAAAGGGGAAGAAAATAAAGCCCCCAAAAATGATCCGGTGAGCACCGGGGGCAGTCCTTTTACTCCAGAAAAAGAGAATCGGAAAACAAAAAGAAAAACCTCATTCGGCTCAGATCGCAAAGTGAAAACCTGACCCTTTATTATTTTTCTTTTATGTCCATCCACTCCCGTTCCCAGGATACTTTGAGACTCCAGGTTAGTCCAGATGGCGCCCGGGTCTGACTGAACAGGTGAAGACAGGACGGGATGGGGTCGCAGAGCTGCCGCCTTCCTTCTTTCTCACTCCGAGCCGAGCCCGATGGAGGGCAGGAGGAGGAGGAGGAGGAGGAGGGGGAGCGGATAGAGCCTTCCTATCTTTGCGCCGGGCTGGTCTGGCTGCTATTTCACAGAGATGCCTTTGACAGTAGCGAGTGTGCGAAGTGTGTGTGGGGAGGAGGAAGAGGAGGGTGGGGGGGAGATTAGCGCGCTCGGCTCGCGGTGCCGCACGGGGCGCTCCGTGCCTCCGACCGTCAGTCCGCGCGTCCCTCCGGTAGTCGCGGCGCGCTCCTCGGCTGCGCTCCTTCCCTGCGCCGCCCTGCCCCTCGACTGCTGGTGCCACCGTGGACCCTCCTATTCCACCGCGACCCGACACGGCAGCGGCAGACTGAGGCGGATCTACGCGTAATGATGTGACGGGGTTAATGTGACATAATCCCGGGACCGGATTGCTGACAAAATCCTGCAGGAACAAAAAAAATAAAAATGTTCTCTGCAAAGCTACTAAAGACTGCAACCCATTAAGGAGGATTTCCTCACCTCAAAGTGTACATTCTTTCTAACCTGATATGGTGTGGTAATTATCACAAAGTGTTAATGACCGGGTGTGACATCACACAGCACCTTTAATTTGAGCAGCAGCCAGGAGGAGCAGGGCGGCCCGTTTTAAAGAATTTAAAGAGGGAGTAGACCTAATTAGAAAAGAAAAAGAAAAGATGAAACAGAATACTAAACTGACGCACGTGGCTCATTTATTTCACAGAAATCCTTCTTTTGATTTTAGGCAGGTTTACCTGAGGTGATGTGAAACACAAGGTCGAGACTCAGCGACAAGGAAAATGTGAGATGTGCAGTGCCTTAAATTCAATAGAGGCATATAAGGAATACGGTGTGGGGGTCAAGGGTTCATGTCACAGAGATGTTCTTTTTTCTTGGACTTTTTCACCTTTTAAGGGTGCTGGGGAGGTCGAGAGTTTTGGTGGGAGGCTCAGAGACTGCCGATGCACAGGGCGCTAAATTTCTGTGCTGCGCCTCTGGTTGCAGGTGTCAGGCAGCTCAGCAGCTCACAAGGACCCCCTTCTCTCTCTGAGGAGACATTACTGACAGCGGTGTGGCCCACAAGAGTGGCCCTCTTTTCGCTCAGTTAGGGTGGATTCATAGACGGATGATTAGAGGTCTCACCGCTGGTGCCAAGGCAGGAGCGGGATTAGTTATCACTGTGAAGAACCTGCACTTGCAACAGAGAGGGGTGGGGTGAGGCGGGGGATAATGCAAAATAGGGTCACTGCTACACAATGTGCGTTGTCAGCAGGTCTGACATCCACCAGCGGATTGAGGGTACGTTGTTAAGGTGAATAGTTTGTCATGGCTGACAGCCCATCTTGGAACAAACAAATGCAAATTAAATGTTATGACATATAGTGCTAAGCCTGTTTGAACTCTCTGTGCTTTTGTATCTCTTTCTTTTCAAATAAAGAGGGAAATAAATCATATTTGGTACGGAATTACAACCACACAGGATCCTGTTAAGAGAGCAAGGATGAGTGAGTCTTACCATACAGATTTTAATTGGATCACCTGCTGAATTATTCACCTGAATGATGATGATGCTGCACAAGTATCCCTGAATAAAGTCCCTGAAAACTTGGTCTCAAAGCATTCAAAGTCAAAGCCACTCTTCAGGTTTAATACATTTTTACTAACTACAAATTGACCTTTTCAGGATTGTGAGTGTGTGCATTAATCAGGTTTGACTGACAGCGACGTGGAAACATGAGTGAATTTGCTTTAACTGTTGTCACATTTTTATTCACATGTTGTTGAACTTTCAACTTTCAAAGTGAGCCCTTCTTCCGTCACAGATGTAGCCACTGATCTGTGGAGTTTCTCATTAGCCCCCCCAAAAAAGACCACAATTTCATGAATGTCTTTTATATACATTTTCCAAAGGACACTGCAGTAATGATTTTTCTTTCATTATAAGGCATCGTAGGTCGAATAAAGAAATCCATTACCTTAACTGAGAACATACAAGGTCAGTTGATGAATAACAAAATGGGCTGGAAAGAGAAGAAAAGTCACTAGTTATTGATGTAACATAGCTTATTGGGCTTAAACCCAAGGAATCAAGCATTTTTACACACATGCACGCATCTTCGTAATCACATTTAGAGTAGATAAAATTATATCATAACTGCAAATGATCTAGTGCGCCATGAACTATATATAATTGTTCCTGTGATCTGCACATGTACAGGTTTACATGTGAATGTGTCTGAGAGCATTATAACTAGGTACATGCTTGTGTATGTGGTGGGCAGTATTTACTATGTAAATGGAGGATGTACAGTACATATTATTTCTATAAGTGGGCATGATGTGTGCATTCTCATACTTCACCTTAATAATAGTATTTTCCACATATGCATTTTTTCTTTCACATTTTTAGTTGTTTTGCTTTACTCTTCAACGTAACTATGACCATCGATTGCTTTTTAATACATCAGGAAAAAGTTCTCATGAGATAATCAGGACTTGACATGTTTGCTAAATCGACAATGTCAGCAACTCCAATTTGCATGACATGCCTAAATGAGAATATCATATATCATAGGTAAAAACAGGCATATTGACTTTTGCGTACTGGAACAAAAGGCTGTTAACACCAAATGTCTTTTTATGCCCCGAGGTTGTGGTTCTTATTTGATGAAAAAGGAGGAATGTGCAAACATTGCACATTTCCTGACAAACTGCAGGAGTATTCAATTTAGCCTGTATCCTTCCGGGCTTTTGACAAATATTGTAATAATATAGCGGTTTCCCTCACAATGAATGAGCCATGACGTTATACCAAGGGAGAAGGTATGATGGAGGGCTACAAAATGTACAGCCTAGCAAACCACTGTAGGTTGAGCTTTGGTCAGAGCAGCTCATGGTTCTGTATGATAATGTGTGTTTGCAGGTACGTGTGTGTGTTGTGTCCATGTGTGCGCTCGGCCCTGGCCCCATCTTTGAATGTCACTGAAACCCGATCAGCCAGAGACATTCAGAGAAAGAAGGAGAAATCTCCCAGGAAGAGCTGCTTATCTCCACAATTAGCCCAAACAATGCAGCGCTTTATTGGCTTTGCTGTTTTATGTGTCCTGATATCCAAACAAGCACGCGTGTTTGTATTTTGTGTGACGCTTTGTTCAAGCTCTGCAATCGGTTCCGTGTTGCTGCCTGAGATTTTTTTTTTCTCCCCCCTTGGCTGTGTTGGTTTGAATTTTTACGCATGGAGTGGCAGCAGGACAAATGCACAGAACTGTGAAGAACCAACAGGGTGAACTGCCCTTCCCAAAATGCCAAGTCTATAATTTGCAAAATGACAGAGTTGCAAAAAAGAAAGAAAAAAAGGAGGAAAGAAGGAAAAAATGTGTTTGGAGGAAGACAGAACGGCAAATTTACAGTCATACTATTGGTTGATGTTGAGCAGTAAAGCAAAGTTAGGTTAATACAGTGTTAGAGAGGTTCACTAACCAAGTATAGAAAACAAGCAGCTCTTTAAACCTGGTATGAAGCGTATGTGCACATACAAGTAAATACACTGTATATTCGCAGACATGCGCAAACTTACCTCCACACACACAAAAGTGCACAACAAAAACACACACCGAATGGCGGTAAATGTAATCAAAGTGCCAGTCCCTATACTCTCTTCAAAAGAATTCAGTGAAAAATCAATAGGGGACACAAACAGAGGCTGTGCAGGCTGAGGGAGAAGTCTCTGGTGTTATTAATGTATAATGATGGTCTTTCTCAAGAATCTCCAGAGGAGGGGCAAAGCACTCGCACCTCTGAAGTGCAAAGTCAAAGGCAGTGTTGCATCTCGCCTCGGCTGCTCTGTTAATTCCCTAACTTAGCCTGAGGTTAGCCATAGGTGTGGGACATGATTGAGGTTACTGATACATCGGATTCTTTTGCAGAGCTCTTCGCTCTGGCCTCTCTCTTTTTCAGTTAGAATATCAACCCCGTGGGGCAAAGCTATTTCATCAAACGCATGTGCGCGCTTGCAAACACAAAGTCTTGAGAATCGAGGGTCTGTTGAATACATTGAGTCAGGCTGCAGACAGAGGTGACATTTACTAATGGGGGTAATTAGACATAAATCTGGGAGATGGAATTGCATAAGAGGTGGTGGTGCCGATGATGATCACAGAAGCAATTGTAATGGTTATGACTTTGAAAATGTGGTGGGTGTTTCAAGCACTTTATGACCAGCGCACCTTCCTTTGTACTGCTTTCATTACTTCAAGCTGCTCAATGTGATTAGATTCTTTAAAAGTGTGATAGTTTACAGCCTTTTCAGTCTGATCATATTCTGCCGGTACTTTTCCTTCTCCTCAGTGAGTCAGGTGTCCCCTTGCTGCCATCGCGACTTTGATCCATGTTTTCTAGTCCGTTAGCTGGTGTTGTCTGACTCATGTACACAGAAGTTTGCCGTGTCTGTCTCGTTAGAGCTCTGTTTGCCTATTGGCTCACCATCAGGAGCCGCCGCGCAGTGTTTGTTGAATGGTTTGTAATTATCCGTGGGCTTCCCCTGGGCAATGCTCCTAGGCACCTCTGCGGGTATATATACCGCCCCACCCACCGATGAACCCTCTCTTTTGGAGCTATGAAAGCAGCAGGAGGACTGGCAGCGTACGCATCATGACGCAAAAGTGTTTAAGAGGTTTTTTAAGACAGAAGCAGAGGCAGAGTAAATCAACCTACATGTACTCAGTTTACCTGCAACCTCATTTTCCTCTGTAATAAACACACACCGTTTGTCATATATTTCCTTTTCATGCATCTCTGTCTATTTAACTCATTGTGCTGCATCACGCCAAACAAGCTTACCAACCAATAACACAGAATTATGTGAGCCTATTGCCCTCTCAAGGAACTTATGGTCTTAAATGTTGAATTCCTTGTCGGTCTGAACTCCCACAGTGGTTAAAGTCCAATCTGTACCTCTTTGGGGGATTGCAAGCTAAGTAGGCAGGAGTTAATCCAAAAATACTTGTTCTCGTAATGTCTCATAATACCATTAAGACTCTTTACCCCCTGCAGGGACATTCCTGTACCTGTGGCGTAGCCCAGCCCTTAAAGTGATTTAGTCGTTTCCCATTAAATCTCTCTGCAGTTCCAAACCATGTGTTCGCCTGCTCCCATCTTTGGCCGTGTCTACAAATTATCAGAGTTTATTAATATGGAAAGCCTTGTGAATCAGCCTCCTACTTCTCCCTTATTGTCGCAACTTTCACTTTGGTTTATTTTCACCATTGTTTATTACGTCTGAATATATAGTTTTCGAAACTGTGATATTCCACACATGCGGTCGCAGCTTGAAGTTTATTTACATGCTGCAGAGGTGGGAGTACACTTTGTTCAACACAATACGTCTCCTCACTAACATTAATTTTGGTAGCTCAGACTATGTAAGAAAATGCCCCTTTTGTATTTACATTTGGCTGTTACTACAACACACAATGCAACTACTATCCTCCAGGTACCTGACAATACATCAGTGATGTTCACAGCTATTATACTAATGACAGACCTTTCACTACATGCTGCACTACACCTATGGACCACATACACTGCATTCTGTGTGGAGAAAGTTGCTGTTGAAACTGTATTCCCTGGCCTGCTTTCTGCTCTCTGTTATAATCAGCCTTCAAATCACGGTGGAGGGATGTAATGTGTACATAATTTGCGTCTACGGCATGTAATCTGCATTTGAAAGTTTGCGACCATTTCACCGAATTTTATGAGACTGCACTGTGTGACCCCTGAGCTCTGGAAAGGGATCAGCTGGAGTGTGTGTGTGTGTGAGAGAGTCTCTCCCTTGGTGCTGTGAAGTAATGTGCGTGAAAATACCAAAGACGGGAGATGAATTTCGACTACTTCACGCAGCCCGTGTCAGTGCACTTTCAGGTGAAACCAAAGAGACGGAACAAAAGAGAAGAATGAAAATGATATATAATAATCATAATATTACAGTCTTGCTGCTTGAAATATCGCAGCTATTGGAGTTGATGGCAGATAGGCCAGGACAGATGTCAACCCACTGAATCCATTCCTGGCTGGAGAGGAAGGTAAAAAGGAATCTTGATAGAAAAGGAAAGTCCAGGTTGAGTGGCCAAGGATGAAAGAGACTCCAACTCTTTCATCTTTTGTGTCTTGTAAAAAAAATAAAAAAGGGGGAAAAATCAATCAGTGCACAAGTACTGTAAATGACCAAGTTAGGCAGCAGGCCAAAGGTGAAAAGATGTGCTCTTCAAAAAGTAAAAGCTCCCTCCCTTTTAAATCTCTATCTTACAATAGCAAAAAAAGAATAGATATAAACAGTTTGAATAATTGATACTTGGCTGGAAGCCACTGATAGTGTTTGTAGTTAAACCTGGCCATCAGTTAGTCAGTGACAACTTTCTGAATTTAAAGTGATTGTTTCTCTCATAACACCTTATGTTTGGAGAATGGGAACACAATGCTTCCAAGATCTTGTTTTTTAAACAACAATATGGTCGACTGAATAGCCACAGGTGGCAACTTTTCATGTTTCAGGAACTAAATCTGTTGGTTATCTAGAGCAAGAAAAAATGGAGTTGCAATACTTATACTAGTTTTATATCTATATCTTACATATATACGTATAAAGAAAAAATATTGTTCCATTTATCAATAAGAACATAATGTGCCACGGCCGCAGATAACATGGAGGTACCCTGTGTGATTCAACAACATACCAGCAAGGAATGATGTCCAACAACACAAAGAAATGGATTCAACATAACAAAGCCATAGACCAGTATTCAAAGGTACATTGAATATTTTGCTACACTGATTACACAGCCCAAATGAATGACTTTATTGCATCTGGTCTCTCTCAAGATACATCAAGGTGGCAGGCCTGTAGTCGTGTTTATAGTTTCATATCTAATCAAATTAAAATACATTGTTTAAAATGTTTATCATGGTCAAAACTGCACACCTTTTACAAAAAAAGAGATACAAAAAATAAGGCCCTATGGTTCTGTCTTAGTATCCTTCACATCCACTTTTCTCTCTTAAGGAACGAACATGCAAAAGCACAATGAAGATACAGGAATTCAACACTGGCTATGTGCCAGCTCTTGGCAGTCCTCCAATTAACGCCTGAGTTTGGGTTAATGTATTGTCATGCCTCTTTGATACCCTGCAATTGAGGATTCTTGTTGCAATGACTAAACCAATAAAAACAACATTTTGTACTTTGTACAAAATAAAAAAGAACAAAGCTCTCTCTCTCTGAGGCTGATACCAGTTTGCTTGGGTGTAATGACATTAATTTAGTGTGCCTCCTTTAAATGATTTTCCTCTGCAAATCATCATGTTTTGAAGTGTAAGCCTATGCCATTATGAGAAAGACAGGTTGAGTTCATGCCCATTACCTTGTGCTAGTCGACACCACTGGCTCTTGGGTATTTTTAAGTCCCACAACCTCCTACAGCCTCTTTAAAGGCTGGGTCATGCCAGCATTAAGAAAGTGAAAGGCTGTGACAAACTAAATCCATTCATTCCACTGCAGTGGTTGTGATTAGAGGTTTGCTTTCAAGGGCAATTGCAATGTCAACTCAGGCGAACTTTGGCTGGTGAATCAGCACCATTGACCAATATCAAACTATCTTGACAGTTAAGAGACAAATAGTCACATCTTAAAAACAGGAGAATCAACTGCTTTACTAAAGAGATATAATTTAACATACTGCAGCAGTTGATGTTACCAGGACAGGAATTTCTCTGGGCCATGACAGCCATGGCCGCTATCTCCCCTTCACTTTGGTTTTATGCCACTCAAAAATGATATGCCCTGCAGCCACAGTGGCCTTGATGCCCCGTCTGCCCTGCCCCAGCTGATTTAGCTGTTTTCTCCTCGGTGTCTTTCCTGTCAATATGTTTTCTCAGACAGCAGTGTCTTTTGTTGAGATTCTGATTTTTTTGTTGAGATTCTTCCTTGACACCATCGAGTGAAACACAGTGCACGTAACCACTGGTGGGTTCAAATTTGACCCCATATGATCTACTGTAAAACCAGACTATTTGTGGTGATAGCTTAATACAAATCTAGCACTGGCCAACCGGGAGAGCTAACCAGATTCATGTGAAGGTTGACAGAGCTGAAGTAAAGAAGTTTGATAAATAAGCAAACTACTACAAGAAATGCACATATATTGTTATGCACTGCTGATATATTGCTACAATGCTGAGTGGGCAGACTCAGTGGCAGAAGAAGTCTTATGTGCTTAATGAGCATTGCACAGTTTACAAAGTTACAAGTTACAAACTCCCCAGTTACAAAGTTTGCAACATTGATGTTAACAAATGTCATGTTAACTAACGCTAGCTGTCAAATCAAGGTAAGCTTTATTATGATATTAACCTTATCTTCATTATTCCCAGCTCCTCCCCAGCAACCATCATGTCAAGCAGGGGAGCAAGACGCTTTTGTGCCTTTAGGATGCACCAACCAAAAAGAGGTCAAAGAGTTATTTCTACAGTCCAAGGAACCTCAAATCATACAATGAAACATCCATGTATTCAAATAGGTTTGTACAAATATTGGTAATTTGAAAATACCAATAAATTATTTAATCAAAAATGCTTATTCGTTCCTTTTCTTCCAAAGATAGTTACACTATGTTGAAAAATAGTCTTTGCTTTGTTTGATATCTTTGCTGTCCTGGCATTAGGCCTTCGTGCCCTCCAGAAATTGGCAACAAATTCTTCTTTTGAATAAATTATGTGATGCTGCTATACTGTACTGGAGTGAATAGTTTTCTTACTGACAGTTAATTGTCAATTAGCCAGCAGTAGGTAAGCTCGTTAGCTTTGAGAACCTGTTTTCCCTCTTCAGTAGAACTCTTTATTGAATATAATGATATTCACTCCCCAGAACAAAATACCAGGGGGAGTAAATGGCACTGTACAGAGAAAATGGAGAGAAGCTCTGGGTGTAATTGGGACTAACTAGTGCCAGCATGTTCTGACGTCACCAATCCTCTGGAACAGAATATTCCACAGAGACGGACAAAAACATTGTTAAGTTCTGGTGTGACCTTGAGAGCGATGATGGAAGTTTATAGGGTCATAGTTTTCCTTAAGTCTGCTATCTTATCAGTTTTCTTCCTCGCAATGAGCTGTGTACGGCTCGCTATCACATCACTAAACCGAGCTGTCCATCGGGTCCCTGCACTCAGACTCCTGCTCAGCTTTGACACTACCGCAGAGTTATCTGAGGCTCTCAGCAGAAGCCATGGCGACTCCTGGTTCTATTTGAAGTCTGCAGTGTACAGTGGGAACATGAAAGGAGACAGGACTGTTCCCTGTGGGGCTGCAGAGCTACTTACCAGCTGTTCAGCCACACAGTGCCACCACTGCAGAAACAAGGATCCCAGGGAGTCGGCTATTATAATTGTGTTTCTCAATATGGGGTTAAAACTGCTGGATTGCACACTGAATAATAGCGATAAGCTATAAAGGAGAAAGTGGGTCAAATCTCCTGTTAATCAAACTATGTCCAAAGCGCTATTGAAAAAAATCCCACCTTTACTGGGCGAGAATAATGTTAATGTAATATGGATGGAATTGCTGTAAATTAGATTAGATTAACTACATGTGCTGCACGCTATATTTATCTCAAATTTAATTTGAGGATGCACCACCTCATTTTCAAGGGGGCCCTCAAACACAAAAAGATGGAAATTGATGTATTACGCATTACAAGTGCTTTAATGTTGCATGCGGGTGAGGTTACAACTTGCTGTCAACTGATTAGACCAAGCAATGGAAAATTGAAAACAAATTACAGGAGAACATGAAGGAGAAGAAGAAAAAGAAGAAGAAGGAGAAGGAGAAGAAAAAGAGGAAGAAGAAAAAGATTGCATTCTAAATATAGAGGTGATTACGATGCCCGGCGAAGATAAAGGATGCAAGTATCAAGAGCAGATGGTTGGGCTCTCATAAACTGTCATTTGCAGTGTTCATTTTATCACAGGTGAAGCTACAAACAGCTCTGTCCCCTTATTAAATGCTTTCTCAGAGGGACAGAATGAGCACATGCTATCTTGTATCATCTATTTTGCTTTCTTACTTGCAAATACTGCGATTTTTTCTCATGAGGGAAAATGAAAACAAAATGGGATCTCACCCTTCACAGACATAAGCCCAAGAAGATCGGATGACAGCTGTACTCAGAAAAAACACAATATCCGTGGCAATTGCTTTTGCTTGATCAGTCAGCCCTTCCCCACTATGTGCCAAAGGAGTAGGAGAAATGCACTGTCACTGTACATTGCCAAGTGGAAAGATGTTAAGGATTTGTGAGATATCAGGCAGAGATCAGATGGTATTAATACAAACGTGTAGATTTTTTTCTGCAAAGTCAGTATCCATTATAGCAACCAGATGCATGATAAACTGAATATGCATGATGACTACACGGCTGCAAACAGCATTTTACATTCGAGCCACATATTCAGTGTTCAAAGTAAAAATCTCTATTCAAAAAATGGCTCAGTGTGGAATGTGCAATATGTACCAGATGCAAACTTGTTAATAAAAAAGTTTAAAGTCAGCTACTTTACAGATATATATGGAAATATGGTATGTTTGTTTGTTTCCGTCTGCATATTACATAGGCTTAAACCTGTAATAAATCAATTCCTTGCGCACCTGTGGGAAGCAGAGACTATAATTATTCATATAGTTAGTAAACAGCTACATTTTCACACATCTGGCACAAGAGCGCTTATTTGGAGCCATGTTCGCGTGTTCCTGATTAATTAAAGTCTATGAATTAAATATTCACTCTCCTTTTAGCTCTTTTTTTTGGTCACCACCAACTACTGAAGAAAATAAATCACTATTTAGGAGCTAAATAATCCATGATGCTCACCAGGTAGTTGCTGAAACCTTATGTTTCATGTTGAGCCTGCTTTATAGCAGCAATGACAGCGAACAAAATAATCAAAAATGTATCCCCTTGTGTAACACATTCACATTAAATACACCTGGTGATTTGATCTTTGTTATAAATATTATATATACAATTTATAATGTTCTATTAGTATGGACAGTATATTGCCTTGTCTTGTCTATTTGTATCCTGTTCATCTCTCACTTTTTATGCACTTTCCACAGTGGGGAAGACAAGGGGGGGGGGGGCCAAGAAGGTGAACTCACCAAGAAGCCTTTGACTACAGATGAAAGTAAACAACATCTATCCATTTTCTACACTCACCTGCTTGAAGTTAATCAACCAAATGGGCCACTGAACACATCTTTAAAAATGTCTTTAGTCCTTTCTACACAGGCTATTTTCCTTGTAAGTGAACAAATATCTATGAATGTACTCGAGTGACTGGTCAGCAGACTTTCACCAAAACAGAGTCCAAGTACAAAAAACCTGTAATTATCTAAAAAAGAGAACCGGAAAATCACCTCTACCTGAAAATAAGATGCATTGAAGTTTGTGGGAGAGAAAATGAGGTGTCAGCTTACAAATATGCAGTTTTGAAACATCCAAATGTCATTTTCTCTGGTGATTTTTGTGGGAGTTTTACACACATTTATTCATGCCTTATAGTACTACTTTTTTAATATAACTTTTATGATCCTGAGTGGAGTCTAGAATTCCTGAAACCCTTGAAAACTCCATTGCCTCTAGGTGCTGCTCTGGTTTCCTTATCGGGGTGATGACTTTCCCCAAGGCGAACAGTGGGAGTTTGCAGCGACAGTCACCACATTGGAGGGGAGATATCCCTTACAAAAGGAGCAAAAATTGTGGAAACTTGTAAAAGTATTGGCCAAATTTCTGACTGTCTAGACTTTGGCTTTGGTTGAGAACTCGTTTATAGAAAATTAGAAGGTAGACACTGATTTGTAGGATCTTGAAATTGGAAACAAACTGAAAAAACACTGCTGCACCTGCCTTGCTTTTTTGGTCAAATAATCATCTTACACCATCCAATTCAATGCCCCAAATTACACCTTTACTTCAAGGCAAATGTTTTATTTAATTGCTATTAATGGCCAATACAATGATTTTTTTTTGTTCTCACATTAGTGTATAAGAATGATTGTCCCTAATTCCAGTGAGTGGGTGCCTTGTTTTCCCAAAATAGTTTGTATCAATATGGATTTTACCAGCACTCCATCTTTTGTCACTCTGATGAGAGGTTTTTTTTTTATCAGTACAGCACAACAGATCAGTGAAAGTGATTCTGTCAGTGCACAATTAGAAACCTATTACATGGCTAGAGATCCTTTTCATTATTTTAAAGGGAGAGACCTATTACCCAACTGCCTCTCTGAACTGAAAACATGCAATATTTTATGAAAATGACAAGGAGATGGCTAAACATAATGAGATTAATGCCACCTCCAGGAGAGAGCAAAAGTGGAATTGGCAATTAGGAAAAAAATAGAAAGAATTGGGAGACGAAATCTGACATGCTTTGTTCTGTTAGATCTTCTGATTTCCAATGAGAGTGGCTGTTGCATCTAAATCAAATGACAAAGTAGTTTAAAGTCAAAACACACTTACGGTAATAGGCTCGGTTAAAGCATATGGTCAAAAGACCTTTTTCTGAAAGAGCTCACAGAAAGTCCTCTAACCCTCTTTTCTAAAATGCTTTAATACAGATTAGTCTATCTGGCTTGTAACCGGGATCAGCGTTTTCATCTTTAGAACTGTTCTGCTATGTTAAAAGTGTCCCACAAGTGAAACTTCAAAGAAACCTTGTAAAACTATACACAAAACACTTGCATTATTGCAAATTAAACAGATTCTACAAATCTGTAGGAATTCCTCTACAGGGACAAAACAAACAAAAAAAAAGCTTTCTTGAACAAAGCTCTCATTATCATTTCATTGTACAGCAGTTTGACGTGGGAGGCTTACTTTGTAAGCAATCTACCCAACAATTTAATTATACTAAAATATGTCTAAAGAAAAGTTACAGGAGCCGTGTGAAGCATAAGTGAATATAACAAAAATCACCCACGTCTAGGCTATTTTTACACAGCCCCCCCATCAAGGCCCCGAATCGCATCATCAAATCAAATGGGCTCGAAAACCGCCGGAAAACAATCTAGCACCCAAACAAGCAGTCCAGTAAATAAAATAGTCTGATGCACGGAATGAGCAGCCTTGGGACGGTGAAAATCAATTAAGTTGGGGGTCCGTTGGGTGTTTGGGGAGGATGTCTGCTGTTCCTTCCTGATAAGAACATTTCTGTGCTTGATTTGGTTATGCCAAGAGAAGATTATCGCCTGGCAGGAGCAGCAATAGGCCTTACTCATTAAGTGGTGGTTTATTGCCAGTCCTCAACACCAGAGCCAAGGTTTTAGTACAATATAATGGGGGCTGGGTAAACACTCAAACACACAGGGAATCTTGGCCTGCTTTAGTTTTGCTAAAACTAAATTGCCTGTTTTATCAAGGATTAGTTATTGACCTTGATCCTAGTTTAATGGCAGAGGCCACTTCATCAGATGTGCAGCACTGTGATGAAGGTAGAAATTTTACAAAAGGATGAAAGGAAGCATCTGTTTATCCTTTAAAAGAATGAGACACGGGTCATTACATCAGATTCCCTGCTGCTGTTTGCTATTGTTTCCTTTCAAATGATTTGTGGGATTCTGGGATTTTTTTTGTTGGTTTTACGGCACGGTTTGTTTGAACCAGCCGGGAATCTATGGATGAATTGCACCACCAAACAAGCTGCCCATTTGTGCTTCAAGATGATAATTGGTCTCACATGAGGTAACAGTGGCTCAGAAATACAATTGTGTCAATTATATAATTTCATGGTAACGCATATTGACCTAAGTGTTCTGTGAAAATACACTCTGAGGAACACAGTGAGGAAGAACTGGCTGTGAAACAGATACGAACCGCCACGAAAAGTCTGAAAACTCGAGGGCTTAGCTCGAAGTTATCAATGAAACAACATCTTCTGGACTTCAGTAGGAGAATATTTACCCTTAACCCCATAGCTGTGTTCCTGGTCTGCCCTTGAACATGCTTGGTGGAAAGGTTTCAATACTGACACAAGTGTACCACCCAAGGTCCCAGAAATGAAAAAGCCCGTCATGTGTAATTGGTGTGTGTGGCATTGTGCTGAGCCACTGGGGCCCAGAGTAAATATAACCTGACAGTGTGAAAAAGGGAGAGAAAAGGTTCTTTTGATCCCTTATTCATCTCTCCCCTGTCACTGATAAGGATGGCGGCGTTGGACGATGGAGGGATGATTTTCCCAGAGGAGAGGGGAGGCTACACTACAGTGTCACAATACACACTTGGAGAGGCAGACACCAACGCACATGGGGCGGGGATTGAAATCGAGGAATAATGCTAAATGTGAGCGGTTATAAAAGCCTTTTTTTGTGTGTTAACAGAGGGCAAAGTAGGAGAGGATGAACTATCTTTCTTGGATATACGTGAGGGGCCTCCACAGCGTTTGATGTCTTCCCCGACTAAAGCATATGAAATAAATCCGAAAACAGTGAGAGTAATGCCCCCCCCCAATTCCATGTGCACCAGTGGTGTTGAATGCACTGGAATACCTAATGGGCAAACAGCTTTCTGTAAATGAAAATTGGAAGAAGTGAGTGTTGCTTGTGTTAAGAGAGCAAAAAAAAAAAAAAAAACGACAGAGAGAGAGAAAACGGGGGAAGAGGAGAGACACGGCTGTTCATTCAAGCATAATTCCATTACAGTTGGTGGCTGCTGTGAAGAGGAACCATTAGAGATGTAATTGGGATGGATGGATGGAGAAGAGGACAGAGACGATGAACAAGGGAAGATATACAGCTGATGCTATGTGATTGAGCCGTAGCCTATGACCCAGAAACCCGCAGCGGGGAAGGACTATGAGAGAACGTAATGACACCTGTCAGTGAACGTAATAATGACGTCACCGGTTCAGTATTTCTTGCTCTGCCTTCGATTTCCTCCTGTCTCTCTTTTTTTTTTTTTGCTTTCTCTTTCCTCTGCCATTTGGGGCCTCTGAACAGGACTGATTCTATTGACCCCAGAGGAAGAGTCAGCACTAAAAGTAGTAATTAAAAGTAAAACTTTTACTTATATATTATTAGCAAAGGGATACTTAAAGCATTAAAAGTAAAAGTACTCTTGATCAGTAGTGGTAGGCTAATTAGATCCCGTACTTAAATATAAGTACCAATACAACAATGTAAAATACTCTAACACTGAAAATATTACGTGTGTTATGACTATAATCTTGAATATTCTCATGTGAAAAACAATGACCGCAAGTGTGTTTCTGAAGTTTCATCATCAGTGGTCATCAATCTTTTCTTCATCTGGTTGGCCATCTCAGCCACTAACACACGATGCCAGCAGAAAAAAACATTATGCTGACACCAGGGGAGTTCTTCATTGAACCCTAAGCTCAATTGCCATTGTCTTAGCTCATTTGTCAATAGATACTGACTTAACAAGCGAAAGAAATATATCATATATATTTTAGGCAAATCTGAGTTAGAACTAACCCTAACTGCTAACCCTACTTGAGTAAATGCATATTTGTTTCATTACACCACATAAAGTACACTAAAGAGGAAGACCTCTGCCACTGTTATATGTAAACATGCAAACAGCATTTAGATGTCACAGATAGAGGCTGACCTATTTTCAAATAATTTCTAAGATATTGGTTTGTTATTTTAATCTAAACTGTGGATCATATTTACTAAAATGATCATAAGTAAGTCATAAGTTTCTAAAATATTAATCTCTAAAAAAGTAGTCAGCGGAAGATGTGGAAGATTAAAAAGGAAAATATTTAAATCTGATATATTGTGAGAGTAGAGTGGAAATATAAAGTAGATAAAATAGAAATGCTTAAGAAAAGCCATGATGTTGTTTTGCATTACTGCAATGTTCGTCTGCAGAGCCAGGCCCAAAAAGCACTGGCTCCTACGTTTCCCACGATCCAACTCAACAGAATTTGTAATTACGCTAATCCTGTACAAAAAATACCCAGGTCTCTCAGGCTGCATACTCCCAGATTATAATATAAATTCTGTTCAGTTTTCTGTTAAAAATGTGTTGTCTGAAGCCCAATTTGAGCTAACCCCACATGACATCATTTGGGTTATTTTACCAGAATGGCTCTACAGAGCAGAAGACATTATCTTCTCACAGTCTGACTTGTACTTCACATGAAGAGTAAACTGATCTCTCAAGTGCTCCTTAAAGTAAATATACTTAGTTTCGCTCCCCCACTGGTAAAGAGGATCTGTCTTATTCCAAAAGCCTTTCAGCATTCATCAAGACTCAGCACTTATTCTGTAGGAGGTGGGAAAAAAATTCAAACAATAGCAGTAATATATACACACACACACACACACACACACACACACACATATAGACATACATACATACATACATATATATATGTATATATACATATGCATACATATATACACTGTCTGTATATCATTGAGAAGCTTCACAGTTGCATTTCAAAATCACTCATTATTATATAAAAAGAAGAAGAGAAAGGAAAAAGATATCCTTCTCTGCGATGCTGAAAATAATTGTATCGCAAAGAAAGCAGCAGAACTGCAAAACTACATTTAGCATTATAATTTCAAATTATTCTGCTTCAAAAAATAAAGAATTTAAGAGCAGCTCAGAAGAAATGGTAAGACAAGATTCAGTCTGTAAATTTCAGCTGTTAAGGCTATATATCTTCGGACACATGGAAAGCCCTTGACTTTTCCTAACATTGTGGAGAGGTTAAAGCAAGACGAGGTATGTTAAAAGCAATCAATCCACTTTCTGTAGACCCCTTGGGTTACACGCCTGTGCTTTATTTTCTTTCCAAGGTGTGGTGCTGAATCTAAACTAAAGCCGGGGTTATTTGATGGAGTTGCTTGTAGTGAACAGCGCTTCTGGAGCCCTCTGCCCCTTACATAAAGGCCCAGCCAGGTCAGGCATTATATTCATGATTAAAATTATATGTTACTCTCGTCTTGCTCAGGGAATCAGATGATTGCATTCATCAGGTGTCACAGTTCCTTAGTTTAGCAGGTATGAAAGCTGGTAGGCGATTGCTAATCATGCTTTTTATTCTTTTTTCAACGTCTTACTTTGTGGCAGTATTGGGAAGTAAAACAGATTATGCATCATACAGTGAACGGTCAAATCAGGATACAATCAAGAGAACACAGCGACCTGTTCATCAGGACATTGCAAATCAATCCTACTAAATCAGAGGTGTGTTTATGTTTACACAGCTACTACTTCCAAAGACTGGGTTAGGTTCAGGTCTAAAACACTTCCATGGTTCCCTGTGGAGTTTTCTTGTAAAGAAAAAGATATGAAGTCTGTTGACATTCAGAGTGCCTGATTAAAACTGATTACATTAAAATTAATTTTGATATCTGCGTCGTTTACATCCATCTTTCATTTACTTGCTGGCGTATTTCAGCCAGACAGAAAGACAAACTGCACCTCGATCTCCATAGAAGCCTTGAGTCGGCTGTGGAAGTCACCCGTGATGTGCGTAATGGCCCAATATGGACACACTTCCTTGGGGCACTGGGCTGGTTTACAAACAAGGAAATATGGATGAAGGTGACGCTGTTTTCGAATATAGCTGCTCACACTGTGACTGATTCATGTGAGGATCCAGAGTCCAGTGGCTGTCCACAAAGCTTCAGCTGGGGGTACACAAGCATCAATACCCGATGACTCATTCTCAGCTGGCAACAGAGACGTGAACAAAGTGGTAGTTGGGTGGTGGGCAGAGTTGCTTGGTGCAGTTTTCCACCGTGGACTGACTCATTTGGCTGTGATCCACTGCTCCAGGGCAACTGTCTTATCGTCATGGATTGATGAGCTCTACTCACATCTAATCACATTTGCAAAGAATTACTGTCTGAGAGTGAATAAAGAGTTTGGAATAAACGCACACATCCTCACACAAACACAAAAGTTAACGTAGACACCTAGTTGCATGTATATAGCGAACGAATGGGCACCAGCTGTACAAACACACAGAAACACCATATGTTGAGTCACTACAGGCATAATAATGATAAATAGAATGCATGATAAAAGGATTTGGCCTCTCATTTGATAGGATGAAAGGAACACCAGACACTGATGCCTAATGACATGACATATTAATGATACAGTAATGCACATTCTTAATAAGCTGCAGTAATTATACTATGGAGAGTCTGGTGGAAAATCTATTATTTGATTTGATGCCAGAGAAATTAAATATTCATGAATTTATACACATAGCTAATGGTTGGATTCGTCTTTAGTCCTCCTGAAAGAAAAGACTGATGAAAGATACTGATTAATAAAGCGTGACCCAGTGTGAGGCTGTTATTGCCCTAATGGAGACTATTTTTGGACCCTTATACATTATGATTCAATTCACATTTACACACTCTCCATCTCCCAGAGGAGTGTTTTAGCTAAATGCTAGACATATAATTGAACAGTTCCACTACCGGAGAAGAAACCAGAAACTCATGTTACAGAGCCTCATGTCAACTCAACTCATGACTCTCTCTTTTAAATAATTGGTTTGTGCGAATATTACTTATGTTTCATGTTTTGAAGACAAAGTCTTGCAACTGGAGATTTTTTTAATGGGAATTTCTGCATTGCTGCAACCTTGTAGGTGAGGTGGGGCAAAATGCATTTTAATTTGTGCTTCTGAAATGCTCACAGTACGTCAGTATGGTTTGCTCTACAGAGCTTGATACCAAATGTGCAGCCCAAAATTGAAATGAAAACACTCTTGCTTGAAAAAGGATTTTTAATGTCTTCTATCTTCCACTTGACTCCAGGGCTCTTCTCGCAATAAGCAATTCATCTCAGTGAAAAATGCTACTTGTGGAAATGATTACTCCTTCCTTGGTATTGTAGGTACTGTTTGCAACTTGGGCACTAAGTAGGAAAAATGTAGTGACTGTAGTGGCTGCAGAGAAGAAAGAAAAAAAAATCTTCTGGTAATGTAAATATTTGCATCTCACCTCCTTTCTCTGTCTGACGAATATCTGATGAAGGTTCTGCCAGATGTCAGGTTTTCCTTTTTGTAAAAACAAAACTTTTTTGATTGGCAGGTAACACATACTGTCCCTCCACCCTTCCCTCCACTCTTCAAGCCAGAGTAAAGTCTCTGAAATGACGACGTTATAATGAACAAAAAGTTTAGATTTCAGGCTTCAGAGACATGTAACACCTGTCAGCTATAAATACACATGACTTATTATGAGCAGAGCCTGTCCACTTGATTAAAATAGACTCATGTGGTATTTATTCTTTGGATTGATTTGATGGAGTTCTGATGATATTATTAAGCCTATTGTTGATTGGTCAGTAGTTCAGTTGGAGCATCTCCCAATGCACCCACTTGTTGCTGATGAGCTTGGCTTTGCAGATAGCAGCTAAGCCTCAAAGTGCGTATACTGGGTTTATTAGCATGACAGAAATGGGTCTCACCTTAAAAAAGGTCAAAGTTATTAACACAGCAGGACTCAGTGGATCACAGTGGTCCTTGAGAAAATTATGAAGGTTGACCTGTCTAAGCCACCTGTCCAACACTCCTCTCCCGTGGCCTGTGACAATAATCCCTATCAGTTTGTTCAGCTGTGATGCGGTGAGTCATTGTCAAGTCAAGTTTCTAAATGTCGCACTGCTATGATTTCTAGCATCTTCCTTTGTCTTTGTCAAACTTTAGTCTAGAGAAGAGTCTTATCACACTCTTAGGTATACTGGGGGATTATGGGATCCTTGTATGGAGTTTATTTGTTGTTGTAAGTTCTTTACTGTGAGTGATTTACATAGTTATATCCTTGCTTGTAGCCTGCACAATGAAACACTGTACAACACAAGCTCCATTTATCATTTAAAAATGTATCGGCTGGCTCGTGATGGGCTGAAATCTGTCTGGTAATTGGATGCCGAAGCAGATCTGATGGGAATGTAAAAGAATAAAATGGAGCCGGTGAAAGTCAAGGGCAATTTTTATGTGCATAAATTTTAATGGAACAACATGCCTGCCTAAAGGCTTCATTGTTGGATTGTTGCAGCCTGCTGTAATAAATTGTAACTATTCAAGCATTTGAAACACATTTGACAACATAAAAATGGTTAGACTGATCTTTTTACCACATAGACTTTCAAACATATCAGTTTGAGGGGAACAGCTGTACACTATGTGAGCATATTAGCAAGACTAAGGGCTGGCAGCTTGACTGGCCAATGATGTCCCATTTGAGGAACACGCCATTTCATCTATGTATTTCTACCCTATATTGTAAGCATGGAAACTGAAGAGGGAGGAAGGGAGTCAGGGAAATAATGTCCTTGGTGTTCTCCCAGCCATCCTAGTTGAAGTTCCAGACATATGCATGAATACGTATGAGCGCACACAAGAATGCACATCTGGCTTTTGAGAGAACAACTTTTGAGAAAACTTCTTTTTCAAGCGGGTCAGCTCAACTCACTATAACGAGTACGGCCACAGTAATAAGAATTTAATAAAGGAGTTCAGAAAAAGAACATGATCAAAAGTTTTTTTTTTCCATTGGCTGGTGTTATTCTGTTTTTCTTATTGCCAACAAAACCCATGAAAAGACAAAACCCAACAATATTTTTGTCTGTCTGTCTCTCAGTGCTGTCTGACTTACCCTGTATAAGGCACTGATCCCCTACTGAAGATATGAAGAGTTAAAAAAAAAACAAATCACAAATAAGTACTTTAATGTTATAAGGCTCAGTAATTTCCAAAAATAGCTGCACATTGTGGTTTGCAGCAACTATCGCTCTTTTCCTGTACTTCATGTGGACTTTTTAAAACAGTTGTATATATTCAAGGAAGAAAGGGTGTATGTGGAATCGATTCAAAACTGCACTTCCCATGTTAGTTGTCACATACGAGCATGTCACCCTGTAGGTTTTTATATGTACAAGAGCAATATGATATATAAGGTCAAATATTAGCAACACATACAACAACTGTTAGCAGTTCATAGTGTGGTTAAACTGTAATAATGAAAGTTGGCATTATTATATTATGATATTTTTCTTTGTTTATTAATATATTTATTAGCTACTTTGATCAAACAAGTGCAGCATTGTGTGTAAAGTAGGTGTAGTTATTCTGAAGACAGGACGTGTAATGGAAAGAGTGAGACTGAATCATTCGAACTTTGGATTCTCCTTTTTTCTGTCACTCTTACAACATACGCTGTAATGTGATACAGCACTTCAACAGAAGAGATCTGCTCAGGTCCCCCTGACAGTATGCATTTCACCCCACTGAAATGTGCTTGAACAAGCAATTGGACCTCATATCCTGTGATCAATATCACAACTGTGAGGTATTGCCATGGTTGAATTAATAATGTGGTTTCTTTATAAAATAATGCATGAACCTCTTCAGAAAGAAAGTAATGGTCACATATAGGTTATACAGGCTCCACTGAATCACTGCACCTCATTACAAACCATGCATAATGTATCTCCGGTTCGGTAAGAAAACAATTTTTTCTTCTGTGTGTGTGTGAGTGTGCATGCGGTCATGTGACTGCTTGTTCTGTATGTTGTTTTTCTCTGACCTGAAACATGCTCTTGAGAGGTGCAGCAATGGTATATTCAGGGATGCCCTGCGGCCTTGAACCTAATTGGTCTCAGAGCTCATGTCACTTCACAAATTTTTAACGTAATTTACACTGGCTAACTGCTCTCTCAAAAGGGCTTTGGGGGAGCCGGCGGATGGACACACTCCCCACATTTTGTCATTGATAGCGCTTGCCTTTGATTTAGTTTGCCACCTCATGACCTCTCATTTCCCAGTGGCACATTTTGATCAATATGTAAGACAAATGTTGATAACCTTGGCTTGACCTCCTCTGATCCTGTCTGGTGGACATAATTGCAAAGTGTGTGTTACATGGATGGAGGAGTATGTGTTCAAAAGTATATTTTTTCATACACGCTTAGCTACTTTTAAGTAGATATACTGCACTGCAGAAAATGGAAAGTGCTCTCGGTTACCATTAAAGTCAAATATGCCATGTCCTAAAGTAAATGTTGGTCTACACTTAAATGTGTGTTCTCAATTGTCCATACTTACACTGAATTTAGTTCAGACCAATCTAATGACAGAACTGTTGTAGTGATATTTAACAGTGGCTCTATTATGTATCATCTCAAAGTGCCTGCTTATTTTAATATAATGTTAACCAACTCATTTTAACCTCTTTGATTTGTAGAAATTGTCTCTTCTGGTCTCTTGGTTATATTCAGCTGCTGGATCTTCATGATGCCACATAATTCAACTTTGTTTTATTTCACTGAAAACAGTAATACTAATCTAATCTTATTTAATGTGCAGGGCTGGGGTCAACATACAGTAAGTAATATTTTTCCTATTCCCATGGTGATGTTTGCCTTCTGCAGTTGACCTCCTCCCTCCTAATGGTCAAGGAGCAGTGGGCGGCTCTGAGGGATCTGCTCCAATTCTATGGCAATTTCCTTTGTAAATTGCAGTTGCAGGAGTTTTTGTCACCCAGAGGCAGACCGCTCAAACTCTTGTGAACCTCTTATGCTGAAATGACAGCGTGAACCACTGACCAAACCGCTGTGGCACCAAGGCAGTAATCAGAGTGACAATGACTGGCCGAGACAGGCAAGAATGTGGAAACACAACATGACAAGTATTTTGTAGTAACGTCAGACCAAACTCTGCTGCCTTTTACAGCCAGGTTTCATCATATTTGCCCTTATTGTTTACTGTGGAATATCAATGCCACGTTTGCCACTGTTGTCCTTATCATGAGAATAATTGTCGCATTTCCTGCTACAAAGACTCAAGAGCATTTTTCTTTCATAGATTTAGCATTCTTTGTGAGTCAATCAGAGCCAGATGCTTTAATGAGAAGGAAAACAATAAAGGAGGCGGAAATGTAATGATTGCAAACAGATCTTTCTTTATATCAGTTCGATACACATTCCAAAGTCCGGAGAGCTATTTTTAATATAGTTTTTATTTCACTATGTCTCTGAAAGAGGTTTTTTTTTCCAGTCTCCAATAAACTAGTCAGGTCAAGTTAGTTGTGTTTGTAGATCCAATATCGCAAACAATATCTCAGTGAGTAGCAAGAGTTTCCATCCAATATAGCCTGGTTCCAGACGTCTGAACCTCCACCCACACATCTTATTTGTTTAGCTATTCAAATAGATGAATAATGCATAAACAAAACTAAATGACTAAATTAAATGAAACAAAGAGGCATTTCAGATTAAGTGGAAAGGCCAATGCCAAATCTCCAGACACTAAAATTATAGTCCCCCAAAACCTTAACATATAAAAGCCTTTAAAAAGTTTATGGCATTATTGTTTTAGCTGGAATTACAAGAAAAGCAAAGTTCTGCTCTTGACATCAGTGTGTCATGCATTGCTTGGTTTTTGTAGTTGCTTATTTTCAGTCGAAAAAAAGTGAAATTCAGTACATTACAGTTACTAATACCACTATTACTCTAATAGTTTTCTGATGCTTTGGGAATTATGTTTGGCATTAGATTGCTGTTGGCTGAGCTGCCAGCCTCGTGCTGTGGCTGGAATCTAGCTTCAATCAAAAGAGGAGAAAAGTGACTCCTGGTGACCCATGTAAATAACGTGTGAACACAACGCTGTTGCATTTATATGTTGGTGAAGGGGTCTTTATAAATAAACCTGCTATAGCAGCCCTAATTACTGAAAACAAATGACATGTTAACATTACATTAAACCATGACGCGTGGTTGGTTTACACATTGATTGGCATGAAAGCATTAAAACTGTGTTATGGATAATTTCCTTGACCTCGCTATAGTGGTACAATTTGGACCTGTCATAATGATGTCATTTAGTGTTTTTACACTGTCAAATGCTTTTAAAGTAATTATTTATGCTTAGATATAAAAATAAGCACAATTTTGTTACCGAAGTTCAAACACATTTAGAAACAAACCTTTAGGTCAATGTTGATGCCACCAAAAATTAGCAGGGTGGGATATGGGTAAGAGGCAATGGATAAGTAATGAAAGCTTTATTACAAATCGACAACAACATAATAGCAACAGCAATTATTATTTAAAAATAATCACTGTACTTTCCTTGTTTTTCAGTGCTCTCTTGTTCTTGGGCTGTTCACTCATTCTCAGTCCTACTAACTATTATGTCATTAATTATTATTTCCTTGAAGTGAGCACTTCATTTGCTGGTGTAAGCCACTGACATAATGGCAAGTTCATTGGTTCGTCCTTGCTCTCAAATCTCTGAGTCGTCCTTTGAAACATGGACAAAGACTGAGGAACTGGGAGATGCACTGGAGGGGAACTATGAGTGGAATGAGAGGCTGGCGGGTTTTAACAGACCAAGTGATGGCTGAGTGGGAGACAGTTCCTCTCTTTCTAATGGTATATGACCATTTATTGTCATTTTAGTCATCCTAATTCTCCTTTACTTCTCATGAAGAGTTCATCTAAGCTTTAAACTAGCTGCCAGCATAAACACATACACACAATAACACATACTGCTGCTATATTGAAATGTCCGCATCCGCCAAAGTAATGGAAATATTTAATAGTTAGTTAATTGAAATTCAAATAGTTTGGTCACTGGACAGGATTAGAGTTCAGTAAGAAATTACAGTACTTAGCTCACAGCCTAATCCCAGAGGGCATAACATTTTGTATTGCATTAGTTGTCAACTTGTCAGTCCAATTTGACAGATAAAGGGGCTGGATATAAAGGAGACCCTATGGAGTGAAGCCACGGGCTAACAGAGGGGCCATGATGTTTTCTAGGAAAGCAATCACTGGCCTCCGGGTTGTAATACTGCAAATCAAAGGTTTTCATCAGTGAGCCATAGGCCCAATCATTATCAATCAGAAAGCATTGTATGGCTTCCTTTGGTGACACATTATGATCAGACATTTATTTAAAGGAAAATCTTAATATTTTAAATTAGCATTTGATAGTCAGGAAATACCTCTACAGTAAACCTTAGGCTAGCTGCTGGTTGAAGTTTTGATGTCTACGTCTATTACATACAGAACATGTGGCAATGCATTCTTGAAAGTACCTGATACCCGATGAAGATAGTTGGTGTGATAAAAATCATGTAATGCGACTGGGTTAATTGATTTTTGCTGGGAAAAATTAATAAATCTAATTACATTCATAAGTAATTGCAATTACTAATTTCTCATTGAGTGATGTGAAATGAGTAATTGATTAAATGTTTCAAGTACTTTGGGCAATAGTCAGTACAAGTGACTGTGACTCTTATTATTACTTCTACTAGGACTTTATTAACAAACAAAGTACACACTAGCTCTACAAATAATCTTTGTGCTAAAAAGTCAATATTTTTGCATTTCTATTATGTAAATTTCTTTGCGTTTTTCTGCGTCTACTTCTGCTGTCTTGCTATGTTTCTTTATTCCCATTTTATTTAACCATTGTTCATGAAATACAAAGCAGAGAGAAATAATCACCTCATAATGCAGCGTTCACTGGCCTGTAAAACGGAGGCTCAGAATATATCTAGTGCTGACGGTGACAATATGCAGCTGAAATTAGGGAAGCCTTGTCAAGACTAGTCAAGTAGGGCATCTGTTTTAGCACAGATTTCAGAGGTAATGATTATACTCTGATGATGCACAGCTGTGGGCTATTATCATCCCACCAATGCAGAGGAATCCCTAAGCCAAGAGAGAGATACCGAAAAGGGAGAATCATCAGAGGCATCCGCAGAGTGAAGACATTTAGGATTCATTTCATCATAAGATCACAAGCCGTCATATGAATACGGCTCTATGGCGGAGAACATGGGGGGGGGTAACATCTGAGCTATCTGCAGCCTGACTGAGTGCAAGAGAGGAAAAGGCCTCAGACAGCAGGGAAGAAAGGAAGAAAGGGAAAGGTGAGAGAACGAGAGAGAGGGTTACCGCCTGCTGATTGGACAGTGGGGAAGTGGTCAGTGTAATCCATTATTGACCTTTTCATTAAATCCCTCCTGCATTACCTCTCAGTGGTCTAAGAGCGATTTTGCCGATGGTTATGAAAGGACTAAATGGCGACAACATCAACCTGCTGAAAAAGTGGGTGAGTGGGAGAGATTTTCCTTTAAGGACACATCGTGAGTGTTCTATTTCAAGATAGGGGGCTTTTAGCTGTTTTTTTTTCTTTTTTTTTTTTTTTTTTTACAAAACTCCGTTAGCTTGACCTAAAGGTCAGAAATAATGAAAGGATGTGTTCAACAGTTCAACACCATGCACAGTGGTTGTATCCGACTAAGAGAGTTGTTGGAAAGAAAAGCTGGAGTATGGTGTTATGGGTAATGTGGTTACTTTCCTCACTGAGAAGACTAGTTTCAGTTCAAAATGTAGAAGCATGGTTCCTTTCCCTGAGTTACTTTCCAACACAGCCAAAGTCAGAACTGGTGATAGAAAATGCTGATTATGCAAAGGGGATAGGAAGCTGTCTGCCAGCACAATCACACAAGTCTTTTTACTCTCAGCTGCTCTATCTTGAGAAAAAGAAAGTTTTTTTACACCCCATGACCTCTCCATGAGGATAAATGCTATCCACATTGGTTAAATCCAACCATAATACCACCCCACTTGGTCACTACACTACACTACACAACAGGAACATCCATAGCTGTCAATCATGCCAGCAACTCTTTTGAAACTTCCTGGACAGACATGTCTTCTAATCAAACAAATAAAAAAAAAACTCCCCTCCCCAGTATTTTTTTAAATTACTGCATAAATCAGTGCTTCATTTTGTATAAAATGTTTCTATAGTCTGTCCTCTTCCCTTTCACTCCTTCACTGGAGATATCAAACTATCGCTATCATTAATCATGTAGGAGTTGTATTCATATTGATAGATGATTGTGATCGGGGCTGGCTGTACCTTCAGCCCGCTGTGCCGTAATAGAATTATGATTGGTATAGCCAGTGCATTTCACTTATTTCACATGAACGTAGTTAACATGGTTTCACATTCATGCCTTCTCCTGCTTTATGGTGTACAAATAACTACAAATAGCCTGAGACAGAAAAAGACACATTACTCCTCCTCCTCTATGTGAATTTCTTTCATTACAGTAAGAGTAAGATGTGAGTAGCTTATCTTTAATGGAGGGCGGGGTGGTTGTTATCCAGCATCTAATTGACCCCAAGCACATATGTTGCATAAATCTAACTGTGGTACATTTGTTTGGCTTCGTCATGAAGAAATAAGGCTTTTATTTTCCTGCAAAGCCCAGATGATACTTCAAACACAGCCTATTTTATATTTTGTTTATTAATAATGCTTTATGGTCATGTCTGTATTGTATTTTTCACTTTCATCAAAAGTACAGTCTTTTGTTTAACAGGGCAGGAAAAAAAGTTGTTTACAAGCAGAAAAATTCATTTTGCAATTAACATTGTTTTTATGCATTAAAGGTTTGGATCTGAGGGACTCCAAACAATGAGGAGTTAAAGTCAATGTAAACAAAACACAAGAGCTAAAGTAAGAAAAACAGCATAACAAGAATAAATGCAGCTGAATTTCTTAATTGCGCCAGCAGAAGTTTCCCTTACTCCTCTCACATTTAAGCAAAAAAACCTGTTTGTTGCCAGTGCTGCTCGCCTTACGCCATAATAATGCCACTGCGCATCTTTAAGGGATATGTTGAGGCTCCTGCCATCCGATGAAATTGGCAGCCAGTTTTAGCCCTCTCAAACGAATTCCACCTGTCTAGACAATCGATGAACAAGACTTTAGAAACTGTGCTGTTGCATGCACCAGCTAAAAAGAAGAAGCTATAAAGTTGGTGATTGCCTTACCAAACAGCAGACTGTTTGCACCTCCATGTTAAATAGCAAGGCTGCTGGATTTTTATATTAACAGTGGATCAAAGGACTCCTGTATGTCGACAGGCCCCCTCATGGTGACAAACCCACAGATAATTATCTTTGGGCTTGATGGTTCCTCTCAGCTGTATGGAGTATTTCAGCATTTTTCAGCTTATTGATTTGCCTTTATGGGCCTCAACATTACTACTTTGGTTTACTCTCAGTGTTCTCATCAGCACTGTTTGCAGACGCAACAGGTAGCTATTTTCATTGGGGGAAAATAAAGGTATCTGTAAAGTACCTACCTGGTACTAAGACTGCCAAAATTACTGACTAGCTGCTGAGCCAGATATTCAGCTCAAAAACGACTTTTTTTCTGAGGACAACTCTAATTGAATGGCAATGTTAACTCATATCCACTGGACATGGTGGTCATATAATATTTATAAGGTGACAATATGTCAGAGTTAACCTAGCAGGGATGAATTTAACTGCAGCTGCTGACCAGAATCTTGTGTGAACAACATGGTCTCAATATTGTGTCAGAAATGATAATATATGTGCCTTTTGGGCATTGGCAGCTACAATCCAAGCACATTTACTTTCCTGTGTGTGAGAAGAGGAAGACCCAAAGATAGGATCAACATCTCTTCCTCACCTTTTTAAAATCCTTCCTTGGACATGACAGGGAGACATGAATGCAACACTACACGTTTCAGCTGTATCTCTGCTGACCTGCTGAGACACGGAAAGACAATTATAGGAGAAGAAGATGACAAGCTTGTCAGCATGACGGCTCACTGTGAATTCCATTTGTCCTCCAAGCCTTTATTCACCATGAGTCACACCTGATTGAACCTCTACAGGGAAATGAAGAGCAGGCATTTGAGCAGACTTATTTTTCCTGTTTGGCTACAATCCACATATTGTGAGACACATGTGAAAACACTTGGCAAGTGATGAACATAGGGTTTTTTTATGTAAACATGAATACTTGAATAAGCATGCACATGAAATCCGGAACTAACTCCATTAACTCACAGTGAAACGCAAAGACTAAAGTGAATGGGTATACTAAGATAAAATGAAAAAAAAACAATGGAGAGGGAACAAAGACTATCTTGGAAGAAGAAGAAAGAGAAACAACAGAAAACACTTGAGGGCAGTTTGCAATGAATGGATATGATAGATAAGGATTATGGAGCCATTTGTAATTGGTGAGTCACAGATGGTGAGTCAGAGGGAGAGGTAGTATTTAGGGAGAGTTTGTGGGGAAGAGACGGAGGTTGGGAAATAAAGTTGCAGAGCCAATAGCCACCATAAAAGAGATCAACAATCGACCAAAATGAATGAATATTTGACCTGTGGGCCAGAGATTCTGGCAAAAAAAACACTGTCTTTGTAACGCATTACCTATGTGCACAGGAGGAGGTTTGGCAAGGTTTGATTGTCAGTCATGCTGTTTCTAAAAGGTGAGAATTAAACATGTGAAGGCAACACAGAGGCTTCTGATTATTTACAGGGAAATTAATTACATTTGCCAAGGAGGTACTAAGGATGATAAACCTCTCAGTATGGTAAGCAGGTGGTGGGTGTTGCATCTTAGTTTTCAGGAGGAGGTGCCAGGTTAAAACATCAAAGATCCAATTAACCTGTGAAGCCATAGGTCCAAGTCTGAAAAAGAGAACGTACAGTCAGTAGCACAGTTTCAGCACCTAACCACTGTCAAACTAAGCAGCTTATTTCCATGCTACCCCTCTGAATCTTCAGTACTCGTACTATAAATTCATGCAGTAGATTGGCTTGGAGCTAATCATTCATAAAATATTTCCAATGAAACAGGTCTTTGAGTGAATTAGCGATAGCATTAAATTTTAATTGTCTCTCTCCATAACTGTCAGCATTCAATGACTCATAGTTCAGAGAAAGTGGCCATAAAACTGCATCTGTGATTAAAAGCTTAAGAGAGCTTTAATGCAATCACTAGTTCAGAAAACCAGCTTCACAACAGTCTTTCTATAATTGAAATCAATCATGAAGATCAGGGAAATGAGTCCAAATGAAGATCAATGCATGGAGCCACATATTCATCACACACGTATGTTTGACTGTTTGTAGGCTGTCCTCTGAAAGGCACCTTTGGTGCATATATATATACAGTATATACAACAGAATTGCACTCAGTCTCAAAAGCCTGCGGGCTAACGCCATCCCTGAGGTTGCCATTGGGACAGCTGTTCATATAAACTTAACAGGTGTTACTGGTCTCCGCTGAGATCCTCTCTCTGTTCGCACTGTCTATTCCTACTTTTTTTTCCCCCCCTTCCTCTCCTTATATTCAGGGTGTATCACCCATGTCTTTGATTTCTCTCATCCAGTACATCTGCTATGTCTCATCCACCCATGGTAGATTCTAAACGTACATGGATGAGCAGGCAGATACCGTTTTATTGGTCTTCATGCAGTACAGATCTTTTCAAAGAAAGATATCCACCATCAGAGAGGTTAGACACGTTGTCTGCTCATTAGCCCATGAAGAACTAAATGTAATGAGTGATAAAATTTGTTAATGACACACAACAAATCAAGATGATGACATTGTTACAATATGCATAATGCATTTTACAGTACATATGAAATATACAGGCAATCAGAGTGTGACAGTTCATCATATTAGCCCTCAGGCACCTTAGTGTTATGCTGCAGCTTCAGTGGAATAGATAATACGTAGCTCCAGTCCACAATGCCAACACTTTGTGTTTTCTACACATCTGACTAATAAGCTTAAATACATGCATTCTTATTAATATGCATGCTAATATTTCCTGTGACTTTTGATATATTTTGTTCGCATCTTTACTAAGTACCGTATGGGACTAAAAAGGTGACAATCTCTTGTTAACACAGTGCAGATTTAATTTACTGTTCGATTTTACGTCCTGTATATCCTGCAGCTAAATATCAAATTGAATGTCTGTGCACAGCATTTTAGAGAAGTAATTTTCATTAATTACTCTTTATATTTTCAGCAGCATACTCCACAGGTGTTTGGACATCCTGAAAAACTGCCCCCAATGACAGACCTTCATAGAGAGTGTCAACCAGAATAATAAACAGAATTAAAACAAAGCTTTGTGAAATGTTTTAAGGTGATAATTAAGGTTTGAAAAAAAGGAAAAAGCTGTTTATATATCACAAACTATATTATGTGAGTATTTATGTATATATTTTTAACAAAAAGCAGTGTGTGTGGGAGCAGAATGAACCATAGTCAGAGCATTTTCTCTTGTTTTACACACGAATGGCTTAAGTTTAGGCTTTTAAAAAAACAATCAAAGAATGGTGAATTAAATGACTAATTTTGTTTATGCAATTACTGATTCTGCCATGTTTAGGCAACTATATCTATTTAGTAAAGAATAAGGAAAAGTAAGTTGTTGCTATTCAGAGCCAAAATTATAAATTACATGCTGGAAATAAACCTGTGCTGTTGAAAACAAATGTAGGCAACCACCCTCATCTTTATCTGACCATGACAACTTTAATTTTGTACAACCAATTTAATATCAGACCACGATCTGTTTCTATTAATTCCATCCTTGTATCATATTGCTGGCCATGTATCATCCAATTTTGTGTTCTAAGTATGTATTTGCAGTGTTCATTTCACAAAATCCCTAAAACCAGACTGAAGCACTTTAAAATATTCCACTCCCAGCCTATGTATCTCTGCTTCAAGCAACATTTTGTTTTCTTGTATCTTTTCCTTAGATCGTATTTTTCCACTTTTATTGCTTCAGTCTAAAATTACATGCTGCCATCTGCTGCAAATTACTTTTCCAAAACAATATTATATTGTAGTGGAATCAGACTGAATACATACATACATACATATATATATATATATATACATATATATGTGTATATATATATATATATATATATATATATATATATATATATATATATATATATATATATATATATA
>JAOXYL010000042.1:10769136-10779961 GCA_028564955.1 Terapon puta
AGTTGGGGCTCCACATACCCTTGAGAGAAGACAAAAGTCTGTCAGTGAGTGGCAGAGAGGACATAAACATGATATAATGAGAGGTTTTGATGTGCTGTCTTTTCTATATGATTGTAAATTAGGCATAAATATGGATGAGCTGTTCTTCGCCTCTGATTGGTGTGAGTATAGCACTAAACAGTCATTTTATAATTGTGTGTACTCCCTTAGTATTTTTAGTTTAATAGTTTAGCAGAGCCTCAAGAAAAGCCTACAGTAAGACCAGAGTTTGATGTCAAAAAACTCAAGCCAGGCGGACACATAATTCACCGGTCAACAGTAGTCTTTTTCCAGAGAAAGACAAAGCAAAATAAGTGAGAGAGTGGAAAAGGGCAAAGACTTACAGAGGATTCACACAAATTGTTAGCTTGGACTGGGTTGTCAGAGAGCTGTGTGAAGGGGCTCTGGATGAAAGTATTAAGATCAGAACAGAGTTTTGTAATTGTATTTTCCCCAACACCCAGCAGCTACCACTGCAGGAGGCATTAAGCTGCGCTCAAAAAGCAGAGGGGAAGGTTTCTCCAAAAGGATGTTGAGTTAATGGAGAATTTCTAATGACCACTCGAAAGCCTGTTTCTGAATTTTGTTTTTTGGGGCGTTTCTGCAGGAATTTATGGATTACAAATAGTATTGTATTATAAATGCGGGTCATATTATTACACCCTCAGTATAATACTGCAGCCTTCAATATTTGCCTTTGTGCAACTGCTCCGCAGTGACAAATACTGTACAGTATATGCACACATGAATAGCTCTGTTTTGCTTGATTTGGGGTAGCCACCATGGAAACAGTAGCAGCATCTGTTAGATCCTGTAATCCATCCAGATTTTAGCCCTGTGAGCATCTGCTGCAGCACACTCCAACTGGAGGAGAGGAAGAGAAGAGGAGGAGAGAAGAGGATGTGTAGGATAGCACATGCAACAAGAAGAAAAATGGGAATCGAATGATTCAAACGTATGGAGAGCGAAAACAAAAGATGATGAATAGTATGGTGCTTATTTTCGTCCCATGATTGATTCTACAATTCAAATATTTGCACAATGCATTCCAAGCTTACACAGTAAACCTGGTTCGACTAAAAGTTTGACACCCACAGCAATGCTCATTACTATGAGATGGCAGATGCAGAAAGTGGACCGATCCAGCGCACTTGTGTCTTCAAACACTGTGATGTGAGTCTGCGCCACACCAGCTGTCATGGTCATTACAAGGTGCCGGCAGTGCCAACCTCTTGGCTAGCACACAGCTGCCTTAGCAATGTGGATCTCTCAGATTAAGGCCGGGTCCAATCTGCTCTGATCTGTTCGAGGAAACAGATGATGATGATGAAGGGACAAACAACTAGAATCAGAGATAGCGCGACTAATCCAGACAGCCATCAGATCACGCACCAAAAGTCATCACAGGAAATTACTGCAAATGCCCTTAATGCGGAGATGAAGCAATGAGCAATGTGTTCTTGGTTAATTTCACACATCTTTGAGAGCGATTTGGGGGATGGATAGCAATCATTACACCTGTTGTCAGAGAGGGAATGCAGAAGGTATTCATTCATCTTCAAGAAATCACTTTTACTGCCTCACTTAAATGCTCGTTAATCAGCAATCAGCATGTTTAACAATGCTTCCTAAAATATGTTTTTATCAAAAATGTACACGTGCATATGTGAGGGTGAGCTTGTTCAATCTTCCTAGAGGGGCAGTGACCAAACCAGTGTCATTTCCACACAAAACAGTCCTCCTTGAGAGTCAGAGTACAAACAAGCATCTGTGCGGCATCAGTTACATCCGTGTTTTCATTCAGAAACAGCATCAAATATTAGCCAGCTCGCCACCCCCTCTCCTCCCAAAAGTTGAAATGAAACATCCTGGGCCATCTCATTTTTGTCCTGGCTACTGTTTTGCCAGAGAACAGCACTATATCAACTTTCCTAGCAGCCTCATCACACAGTTTTCCCTGAATAATGGCTTTGGCAGCAGGTAGAATTAGATCTCCACTGACAGCTTGGTGGTTTTTGTGTACGGGCAATCTGATATAGCTATAAAGGACACCTTCACTCACTCGGGAAAGGCTGTTTTTTTTTTTTACTTAAATGCAGTTGGCTTCTCATCTGGCCCCTCCTTTGTCTTTGCAGCAGTGAGGCCATATTTTTACTTGTGTTTGAAAAGCATGATGTTGCCCTTATTGTTTTTTTTTCTTTTTTTGCAGGTAAGATGGAATTGCAGTTAACTAAAAAAAATAAAAAAACTAACACATCCATGTGTGTTATTTGCCTGCAGCTAGACATATGTGTGTGTCTGAGCCAGAGCTGTCACTCAGTGTGACCAACATGTCAGTGATAGGAGAATAATTAATCCTGCTTCATGCAAATGAAAATAAAACTTTTAAAACAGAAAATAAGGTCTCCATACAGATGGATATCCAATGACATGTCTAATAGATGTGTACGCAGGGTCACCTTGACCAAAAATGATAAATATGAATTTCCCTGCTTTGGCTACTGGGAAGCTCACATGTTTGCTTGCACTGAAGGGCATGAAAGGGGGACACAGAGCGGAATACTAACAAGAGTTGGTGGTTCATACTGCATATATGAAATGAGTGAGTAGGGCAGAAATCAATCAAAGCTCAGCAAGCCTTGTATAGACAGTGGGCTCATCAATTTTAATACCGATGGCTGAACAGTTGTCTGCTTTCACACCCTTAATGCAGCAGATTCCTGAACAAATGAGAAGGGTTTAATCCTGCTCAGTAGTCCCAACACGGCCAATCGCTTCTTCCCACACCACTGACACCAACCACACAGGACACAGATGGCGTCATGGTCCGATGTCATAAGGCACCATGGAATCGGCTGGGACTTGTGTAAGGAAAAAGTTCAATCCTCGATGGGATCAAACATATCAACACAAAAAATAGGCAGGGGGCTAGAAGTGGACACAGCAAGGGACAAGCAACCAGACTTTGCCCAACCAGTGCGACATGATCCTGCCATTTCATGATCAGGCTCATGCTGTTTAAGACATAGTAAAACAATATCAAAACTGACCTGATCAGCTGTTGCAACCACACTACTTTCAAAGTAAAGAGCTTCTGATTGACCTTAAAAATTTAAGAATGAAAAATGTATGACTGAGATATACTTGCTGCATGTCAGTTATATTTCACAGGAAGGAGAGCAGGGCTGAGGGAGCTAATCCAACAAATATTGATCTTGAGGTGATCTCGAGCAACTATGGAGGCCCCATTAAAAATGCAGTAGCTTCTGTGAGTCGAGAGCAAATCAAATTATAATCAAGAGTGTCAAATGGCACTTTGGCTAACTGAACTGCTCTCATTGCTGATGGCTTATTAAACTAATTGTATCTAATATTTGTGTTTTGTGAATGATAGGGCACATAAGGTAGAATGCAATGCACAGTGTATAATACTCGAGATGGGTTATGGGCAGATTGAGTTTTAGCTCAGTATTTATTTGATATTAACTGGGCCTTACTGCAGTGCTATCAATAATAAAGCATAAAGATTTGGTAGTAATAGGGTATAGGAGGAAAAACATAACTTGGTCGAGTCATATTGATTTGGGTATGAGATGGTTTTCCAGCAGTCAACAGCAGTCAGTTAGGCTATCACTGATGTCATTAATAGTATTATGTTTGTATCTGAGGCACGAGAAGGAAAGAAGAGCTTGTGAAATAATGGTTTTCTCTATACCCTTTGCCACATATCTCCACACATAATTAAATCCCTCCTGAGCATTTGTTATTCAGTTACTATATAGGGTGTTTTGTGTGTTCAGTCCCCCTTCACAGCCTACAATTTAACCTTTAAACTCGTGATGTTACATATGAAAGTGAAGCCAGGTGATACAGAGACAAGCACTCCTCCACTGGTGCTTTGACCCAAGATCAATCCCCTTTCTGATCAAACACGTTTGGCAGCGATCGCGTCCTCATCGCAGCACCGCCGACTCCAGCTGGTTGGTCAGGATGCCCGTGGTGAGGGGGATCATTCAGCAACACGAGCAGGAGCGAAACCTTGAAAGGTAATCATAGCGTTTTAAAATAATCTCCAAAAGTCACTATGTAACCGGTGAAGAGAGAGTAAAACAGGAGCGTTCTTGTCTTGGATAATTTGTCAAAAGCAAAGCAGCTGCGTTTTGTAACACCTGAAGGGATGAGATGTGTTTTTTTATGGCTCAACCATGAATATAAAGAATTACAATAATCTAAAGAGATATACCGTCTTTGTTAACCTTCTCAAGATCAGGCCGAGAGAGAAAAAATCTGATTTTCGAGACGCTCCTCAGCTGATAAAAACACGATCGAAAGACTTTCCTTACTTGTTTTTCGAGTGAAAGGTCACTGTCAAATATTACACCTGGATTTCTGATGGTTTGGCATTTGTGGGCAGGGGATGTTTTTGTCTTCTGTCGAAAGCGAAAAGAATGATTTCAGGTTCTTCCCCACCCAAGCTGGAGAAGATTTCGGGACTTTATTTCTGACAGGCAAGATAATTACAGATGAAAATGTATTTCTTCGCTGGTTTTTAATAGGACACCAATTTGCGTGTGATCTTCAAGCTGCATCAGCTGCTGCGTCCAACCTGTCACTTCCCCTGAAACCACAGCAGTATGCAATGCCTGTGGCGATTGATATTCATGCTGTCTGTCTAATGTGGGCTAGTTTGGGCCAAAATAATAACTAACTGCAGTAAAGCAATGTGATCAGATGTGTTTTTCCACGCAATTAAACCCTTCATGAACTAAATGTAAATGACAAGAACTGCTCCATATCCTTTCAGATACACCTGGGGAATCCCCATCTGCCGAGCCCACTGATCAAGGCGCATCCATCCCACTCAGGAGACAGGTGAACTGTTGGAGAGCCGATCCTGCTGAGGGACCTTCTGTCTGCGCCGACAAGATCAGGAGAGAGCACGCTTGCGGATTTGTCATGATGAGTGGCCCTGTCAAATCAATCATACAGATACTTGTAAAACATTGTAACATCTGTGACAGAAACGAAACGCCATTTCTTATTCAGTGTTTTGAGATTTACCCCATGGAGCAGTTTGTGTCTAAATTAAGGGATTAAACCAAGTAGGTTCATTAGGAATACAAATACTAAAATATTTAATAAAGACAGTGGGGAGTTTTAACCTCCCGCAACAAATCATAACTAGTAAAATGGCATTTTCGTGTCACGTCATGGGGTATTTATCCTCGTCTGATGGCAATGGTGTCAGCTCATCTAATCTAAATAACTACTGAAGTGCAGTTGCGCTAATAACACTGACATTTCTTTTCTTAATCAGGTTTCTTCTTGTATGTGTGTGCATGTGTGTGTGTGCATACATATCTATGTCTCATTCCGTCTGAGATGATTGTTTATAACCATGAGATGAGATGTGCCATGAGATGTGGTTAACTGCACTAGAAATTTAATTTAAAACATTCAGCAAATGCCAAGTGAGTTAATTTGTTGACTTACATACATATTGCTTCATACTGCTATATGGAGTATAGGAGTGAATGATGAGGGTGGTGAATGTATAAACTCACAATGATATGTGATGTTATTTGACATTATTTTTTCTTTTCTTTTCTTTTTTTTATTTTTATATTTCTTATATTTATACAGTTACATAATAAGACTTCATAGAAAGTCTTAAAACGTACAGCTAGCTATCTGGATGACTACACAGATGAAAAGCAAACTGGATGGGTGGATGGAGTAAATATCTTGGTAAATGAGATGTAACAGCTTTGTCATTAACAAAAGGTCTAATATCATGATGGGTTAACTACTCATCATCTACCTTATTCTAGGACATGTTTTAAACGTTATGAGGAAAGTTCCCCATTGCTTTATAATAGCTCAGTAATAGAAGAATGTGTTGGCTTCATGTGTTGTACCAAGTTGTGAGGAAGCAGTTTGTAGTGTCAGAGAGAAAACCCGTACAACATTAAAAACTGGTCCTAGATCAACAATAGCTGGCAGAATCAGGCTCCCTGCCCCTCCTCTGTCAAACCAGATTAATACCCTGCATCCAAATGTGCCACGCTGCTAGCCGGTCACACCTCCATCCATCACACGGCGGGGATTCTCCAGACAGGGTTCACTATTTTACCCATCTGTCAATCAGCACCCACAGGCAGACAGGCCGGGCTCCTCCTGCCAAACCACACAACACCTGCCACCTCATTGCTTTGCCACAAAGGCCCGGCCTTCACCTGTCTCCATGCCCTGCCGCTATAAAAAATCGGGCGTCAGGCATCTTGTGCAAGGGGGCCGTTATGTAAAGTTACGCTGTCGCATTTTTGGGGGATTTGGTTTGTTGAGGATATCGCTGCTCAGTAACAAGTCAACAGCTCGTAAAGGAATCATTTGGACATATAAGCTCCTATTGCGTTTGTTGCTTACCTGCAGGGGATCGGATCAAAACAAATCCTTTTTATGGCCTTGATAGATTTAGCTAAGTGTGATGGATTGGTCGGCGCTATTTGCTGTAATTTACCTCCTCTGGAGTTCACACCAAGAAAAATGTAAGGGGGATGTCAGGAAATAGCTGTTAATGAATAGCAAACAACTAGATGCTGAATAACTCTGAGGGAATGAAGCACTATAATCATAAGTTACTAGAGAGCAGACTGCAGGATGTTAATGAACCAGTTCTTAGATACAGTGAATCTCTGCATATAACAAAATGCTTGCACTTAACTCTTTTTTTGCTGATAAATGACTGAAACAACTACACATATATATTGGTATAATCGCACCCAACTGTTAAGTTGTTAAAGTACTGATTATGTTTCACATTTTTTTCTTCAGTAACCAATGGGAATATTGCTTGTTAAAATAATTTTTTCTCGCTCCTGAGTTGAAACATGCTTAGTGTGAATGTGCAGCAACACGTCCTTTGAATGGCTGAAAACACTGCACGCATGCTGACAACACATGTCCTGTGTGAAACCTTCCACATGTTACAAAAATACTTAATTAATCATGCATAAAGAAAGAAGATATGGAACTTTAGTCACCTTTCTCCTATGTCTTTCAAGTTAGCCGATCCCTCCAAGACAAAAATCAACAATTTTCTACTCTGAAGTACTTGCAAATGAATTTCTGCAAATGTTGCAGCCATTTGAGACCTTTTGTATTTATGCTTGAAACCTGCTCTTACTAAGCGTGTCATTAAACTGACAGCTTGACTGACAGGTGAAGTACCTATCTAATTTATAGATTGGTGGACATTAATTGGATTCTCACCAGCAAGTGGGGCGGATTCATTATTGCTTGAGGCTCCATGGCGGCTCAAGTTTCTGAAGTTAAATAGATTTTTACAGAGTTCTGAATGCAGCTGCACTTCACGATCAGACTTTTTTTTTTTTTTTTTTTTTACAACCTATTGATTGTAAATTAAAATGTCATTCAGTCAGATTAAAGGAGAGTGGTCTTGTTTTGAAAATCAGAATAAGTACATAGTGTGCCCCACCTTCACTCCAAAGCCCCTCCCTGGAACATCACTAGTTTTCCTTTGTTGGTCTTCTTCTGTTTAGTTGTTCATTTAAACTGTCGTTTCCATGTTGCTTGGTTGTTCAGTTGTTGTTTATCTGTCATTACGTCCGCTCCAAGTTAGCGCATATGTGGTAGAGCGGAGCCTGTGCAGAAGCGGCAACTGATGCTCTGTCAGATACTTTGTCCTGATTGGTTGTTTTAGGCATGGTAGATTCTTGTCAAATGGCCTCAGCAGCAGGTGGTGTGTTTTTCTTTTGTTTTTTTTTAACGAATGATCTGTCTTATGGATGACTGTCAGAATACAATGAGAGTTTTATAAGTCACCACTTCTAACAGCCTTACATTGTATTTATGACATACAGTTCCTACATGTCTCCAAACTTGTCAACTTGTTTTTTTTCTATACAACATTTTACTGTATATAAGCCATCGCAGCCAGATGATACCACCAAATGGAGAGCTTAAAGAAAAGCTTTTACAAATCCACCACATGCGCGTAGTTACTGGAATAATCACATGGCTCCGCAATATTTGCATCTGAGAGTCCTCCTCATAGACTGGTGGGAACTTGAGTTTGTTTTGACTTAAGCCTGTTTGGTCTTTGGAGTGATGGGAACTTTAGTATGTTTCTCAAATGCCAGTCAGTGCTTGTTTATATCCAATCAATGCTGTCTCGGCTAACAAAGCTCTCATTCTTCAGCTCACAGCTTCTGAATCCACCATCAGCACTTACCTTAACGCAGCACTGTCAACAAGACAAACTAAAGCAAACAAATCTACAGAAAATTACATTCTTCCCTGTTCCTGCACTTGAGCCAAACTTTTTTTTTTTTCCTGCTAGCTGCTGATTGTCAGGGGACTTAGTGTATACTGTCTGGCTGCCGCTGTTCCCCACCTAGGGGATTTCAGGTCTAATCTGTCAGGTGCATGCCCAAGCATTTCTTTATCAACTTTATCAATAACAGTGCGGCATTGCCAGGGCAACGGAGGGAGAAGGGTGGCCTGCAGCCAATCCCTGGCTCTGGAGTGGGCAATAATTACTCAGCCTCTCCCACAGACAAACTGGCGCAGGGAGGGTCTGGAGCATGACGGACGTCCACCTACTACACAGTAAAAACACATTCGATTGTTTTCCTCCCCTCAATCACAAACCTAAATAAAAGTCTTAGCCTGGCAGGGTGTGACAGATGTTTTTTTGTCCTGCATGCAGCAAAGTTTTGCGTAGATCTTCAAAGATGTGTATGGTGATTGATATGCTGCAGTTTCAGGGTGAGAGTGAATGATCACTGGCTGCTGTCTTAATTCCTTGTTGAATATAAAAGGGGCAACTTGTAAACCCAGAGCCTGGACCAGCGATCCATTTAAACTATGTTGCTTTCGCTGATCGTGGTGACAAAATACTTTGTTTGCGTATGACTTTAACTCTTAACTCTGAACAGAGAAATTCAGCAGGTGTTTACATGTTTTGGATGAATTACACATTAATCTTAATTTCTTTTCCTCCAGCAGACAAAGCAGCAGCATCAAAGCCTCATCTATTTCAATGCTGTCACGGTCGAAATAATGTTTACAGCTGACTGCATTTTTCATTTTAACTTGGGTTTAACTTTATACCATCATTCTGTTTTCCTCAATCTTGCCAAGATTTTTTCTCAGATGGTATCTTGGCTTGGTGATGAGGCAATTTATGCAGAAGGCTGGGAGATCTGTATATGTCTGTTTGTCTGTCTGCCTGTCTCTCCCTGCATCTCACCATCTTCCCAGCTGAACCCCCCCGCTGTGCTGGATTTAAACATTTCTGACATAGAGGCAGAATTTAAACTGACTTGCAAAAAATGAAAAAATTGGACCAAGAGAAACCTGCTTTACGATGTTGCTCCTTGATTGAATGTGATATTTGCTATGTCAAGCAGTGTTTTAATAATTTGGGGTTGCAGGGCCATCAAATAAAACAAACACTTTAGTTTAACTTAATGAATATATGTTGGGGTTACTATTACTGTTTTATATTGTTTGAATATGTTTTATATATTTATAAGAGTGTCCCACCGTCCTGTGCCAAAAAAGCGGAAAAACAAAAAACAAATGTCGGGCTGGGTACAGAGAGTACACAGTTCAAGAGTGCCCACGCGGCCCTGTCACACACACTGACACATGCACAGACAGAGACAAGATGAACTGTGACGGTGACACCTGAAAGCATGTTACCTGTTGTGGGTGTCACACGGTTACCATGCCGTCCCGAAGCAGTGGTGGGATTTTGGCATTTCCTGGTGTAAATAACAGGTACAAACGTACCCATCTCCTGCTTGGATAGATTCATCTTCAACTATCATAAATTGGCTGGTTATGTGCGCAGTGTTTCACCTCCCATTAAGAAGAATCATTTTTTGAGGGGCTTAGAGCGGTGACATTTTGCAGAGAAATCTAATCATTTCAATTCCATCAACAGTGTGTCTGTTTGGACATGTGAACGTGCGGGTGTTAAGATTTAAGTGAATGGAGAGTCAGAGAGTTCAAAATGGATGAGGCTATACTGTCCAATTAACTGTGTTGCACCATCCAGTTTTATTGAACTCCCAGCTAACAAGCTACTGTACTTAACTGGCCATTAGGAAACAAGGTGGGTCAGCGAGCTTTCTTTTCATTGTCAAACTATTAAATTAAATGATGTACAATTCTGCAAATAAATGCCAGGGGGAAAGGAATGACCTGTTGAAGGAAAAAAGGCAAGTAGGTTAGTTAAAAAGCTAACCCTGTTTCTTTTAGAAGGAGGGGACACAGAAATTTTGCTGCTCCACTTTCTGGTGTGTCAGTACGGAATCCGAGAATGGTATGCATTCATTTTTTTTTTTTTTAATGCTAACGCTATCTTGAGCTCACAAGTTAATTATGTTATTATCTTGAGATAACAAAGCCTTCACATGATAACAAGATAATTTATCTCATTTAACAAGATAATTATGGAGAACTCTGAAATGAGAGTCTGGTTCATTTGACCACGGGTGATTTTCAATATCACTGTCATGACTGTCATGGAGGATCCATGAGTGAAATATAATGAAGACCTAAATGTGTTGTTTTCTTTGCTGCAGTTACTTCATTGGAGCCGACAGTCTCGTTTTACAGTAGAGAAGAAGTTGACCTCCGCTCTCTCTCTCTCTCTCTCTCTCACCGCTTCAGCCAGCAGCAGCTCAAAAAAATCCTATATATATATATGTATATATATATATATATATATATATATATATATATATATATATAT
>JAOXYL010000042.1:10780061-10792431 GCA_028564955.1 Terapon puta
TATATATATATATATATATATATATATATATATATATATATACATATATATGTGTAATATATAAATAATAAATATAGATAATAAAGGACAATAATATGGTAATTCTGTTTTCATGTGAGACTTGGATGCTCGTCCCACTGTACATAATGACCCCCACAGCATATCTGCATAGAATACAGACACCTGCTGACTGTAAACAAACTGTAAATGAAAATATAAGCATTATAAGTAATAAGAGGAAATGTCCTTACATTTTCTTGCGCTAACCTATTAACCAGTGAGATCACAAGATAATTAGCTTGTGATCCCAAGTTAGCAAAGGTAAAAGGAAAAGAAAAGTTTGCAAGCACAGCCATTGTCATCTTCTGTATATTAGAGGCCTCAGTTTCATTTAAGGTTATAATTCTAAATAATAAGCTTCCAGTCCAGCTCAGGGCCCACTTAGCAAACCAGGACAAAAGAAATATGGCTCCTCCACATCCCTTTTGGAGGCTGAACAATAACGTAATACCTGTTTGAACAGCCGTCCTGTCTGAAGACATTAACACAGATGTCTGTCATCCCTGGAGGAGAACCTGATTCTGTGTGGGAGGGGCATCATCAAAGTGCTTCAAACATTCCTACAACGCAGCACACACAAGTCATTTTCTGTGGTCTCCCTTTGCACCCCCCTGTGACCTTTCACAGAGAAGATATGTCAAAGATGTGAGGCGAGTAGAAAGCTTTATTAAATGGAGTGCATGTATTGACATGAAGTTCCCATGGGACGGCACAAGGAAAAATCAACGCTTGGGAGTGGATGTCAGTTGAACTGTGAATTTCATGTTATCATCTGACATCTTTTCACATGCCACAGCTGCATGATGTAACTATTTGCTCAGTAATATTATACATTAATACATTCAGAAACTTTATGCACCATGAGTCTCCTGTCTGTGCGCATCATCACATCATTCTCCATTGTGCTGGTCAGCAATTAAGTATTAACCAAAGAGTAATAACCACAGATTTATTCTAGGTGCAAAAAAGCATCTCTAAAAGATAACAATGTCTGAATTTTCATGAGGCCAAAAATTGCAGACAGAAAAAAAAGTTTCTTATTTGAGGAGCGATTCTTCCCATCTTCCATCTAATTCAGTGTTGCAATAGTAGCCAAGCAAAGTGCACAAAAAATGATCTCCCTCTGTTGTGAAAAACTGCCATAAATTGATTTACTGGTTTTGTCACATCCATGATGCATCACATACAAGGCCCTGTTTAGAGTGTCAACGAAATCTGTGGAAATGTGTATTTAATTTATGACTCAATAACAAGGGACCTCTATTCATATTGGCTCTTTTGATCTATTGCTCGCAGATGATTGGATTGGCTACAATGGGGACTACACTGTGCCAAATAAAGCATGAACACACGCTGTCATGATGACAAAAAGCAGAACGCCAGTAACAAGATTTGTCTTTTCTCCCCCCTATAGTAAGCACAATTAGACCAAAGTTAGAATAGTAATTGATAAATAAGAACTCATTTGTTTCAGGTTGCCAGAATAAACTGCCTCCCCGCTTTGTCACCTCCTCAGGAATAAAGGAAGAACAGTGTTTTTTTTAATGCAAAGAAAATTAGACTTGCAGACAGATGCTTGATGATGACAGTCAAATTAGGAGAAGCAAAAGAAAACAATGGCTTTGGAGAAAGGCAGAGTGATTTGAGCAGAAACTGGAGCTCTCCACACAGAGAGAGGGGAAGCACAAGAAAGGGACAGGAGAATGAGGCAATGAGCTGGCAGGGTATCTCACTCTCCAGCCGCACGCTCAGGAAACTCTTTGGAACACAAAGGTAGGACGGTGGATGGTGAACAGCCTGAGGAAGTGTTACACCCAAATGCATCCCAGTTGCCATATGAATTATTCCAGACCCTCTGTTTGCACAGGCTTTGGGAAACAACAAAAAGACTTTAAAGCAGGTTTTAAAGATGAGTGGATGAGTACTTGGATAAAAGGGGGTAAGGAAAATGAACCACAAAAAATCCAGTGGGCTGTGTTTGCAGCCCTCAGTCATGGGATAAAGGGCGAGGAGAAAGTGTAACCCGCTGTCCCTGTGTCGCGAGTTATTCATTTTTTTATCGGTGCAGGACTGATGCAACATAGAGAATCGAAGAACAACAAACATGTGCAGTTGAGGTAACCTTTCCAAAGGGACTGTAAAATTGTGACAAAAAAAAAACACATGATACAATCAACACACTTAAAAATAATGTGTAAGAGCAAATAGACGTTGAGATCATTCAAGTGAGTCTGTAGACATTGCTGCATAAACCTCTGCATATGCTGGCACAAAACAAATCACTTTTTGCTGTTAAAGTTGCAATGCAAAAGATAGCAACTATCAATATTAATCTGTGCCCATTATTTGCCATTTCAATAGACTACAATGCTCCACTGGGTTTTTTTGTGCTCTAGATTTTGCATATGTGGGGAAAAAGTGTGTCGATACTATTGTATGTATTCTAATATTAAGCAAGGAACAAAAAAAGCAAAAAAAAGAAAAAGAAATTACGGCTGGCCTCAACACAAAAACCCCACAAAATCTCAAGAATCCATCCAAGTTCATTATATGTTGTCAAAAAAAGTACTAATTTACATCAACACTCAATATGAAATGTAGGAAAATGCTTATTCATTGCAATGATGTTGGGAAAAAAAGAGCTGTATATTCTTTTTATGTCAGGTAGAAGTACCTCCTGTTACTCTGAGCTGCCAGGGCTTCATGATGATCAAGGAAATCCGGTCAGAGCTCTGAGGAAATGCCAGGTGCACCCCAAAAAGTGTTGAAGAATTACACATATGAATATTTATTCCTGTCGCCTTAATTATGGAAGAGCAGATGACTTGCTCTTGAAACTGGAGACACTCGGCTGTTTTCAGCTATTTCAGATGTTTGCTGAAGTTGGTGAGACAGTGTCCATTTTAAGAGAGGAAAAATTATTTATCCAATTGATTAATCAAGTTAAAGCATGAGTGTGGAGCTTCAATAGCAATCAGTAACGTGCAGTCAGGGGAGGCAAGTGATGCACGGCCTCACCTGTCATCATTGAAAGAAAAAAAAAAGTAAAAGAAAAAAATTAATTTAATGGTTATATTTAACCAGTGACTTGTACTATACATTTGTTTTTAATTCAACGTCACCCAGATTAATTTTTAATTAATTTCGCATTTACAATTGAAAAACTGCTAAGAGTCATGCCGTGAGGCAGCAGCCGGCTGAGCCTCACCAAGGATTGCGCAATGACCTGGCTGACCATGCTGATAGCCTGCACTGACGCCGTATTGCTGTCACTCTGTATGTCGCTATTAAAATGTTCAAACACTTTTGCTATATGAACTAAATTTCCATAGTTTAGCTGATTGTTATCTTTTTTCCAACGTGTTTCTTGTGCTGGACAGCTAAAGCAGCTGTGAAAAGGTAGTGAGGCACGCAGTTCTCCTGCCTCATTGTGGGGGCGGTAGTGATCCCAGGGATCCTTCGTGCGACTTCTTGGCTTGGCTTGCGGCCGCAGAATAAGTGACATGTGATTTTAAATTCAGCCATTCGTTATTTACTCCTATCGGCGGGCCTTACTTCAACATGGAGGATTATATTTTTAAACAGTTTTCTACATTGGATTTTAAATTGAAGCAGGAGGTGATAATTACATTTCTATGTTCAAGTCCTCAATGCTTTCATTCAAAAGGAACGGTGCATGGACTTCATTTATAAGTAAAGGCAAGACCATGATAACGATTTATCCTTTTTTATTAATTATGCTGTTTGGTGACACGGTTAATATGTAAATTATGTATCAGCACTATTTACATATTAACCGTATCACACAAAAAGCACTAAAAAATCCACTAAATGCTGCCAATCAAATGGCGAATAAGCTACTCTGTACCGCACGTCACTGATAGCAATGTATGTGCAATATGGGAATTTTCGGGATGGCCCTTATTAGATGGAGAGTGACAATGACGTTACGTTGAAAATCAAATGGGCTGCCGTTCATTCAGAATGTGTGAACTCAAGTGTCAGCATGAGATATGTTTCCTGTTTTACATCGCACATTTCCCTACACCATTACTGTCAAAACAGATGACACATTTTATTTTATTGGCCAGCATACATTGTCATCACAGATCCGCAGCATTAATATTGTCACTGAACTGCACTGTGTTGTGTTAACCAGATGCTTTGTTTTGTAATGCTGTAATTCCATTTTTCTTTCACATATTGAGGAAACCTTTTTATTAAGCCTTTAGCCCAATATCACAAATCGTTATGCTCCTCAAGAGGTTTCACAGTCTGCACCGCATAAAGAATCCTCCTTAGACCGGCGGATAACATCAGGAAAACTTCCCCGAAAACCCCTATAACGGGGAAATGAAATGGAAAAAAGAAAAATAGGAAGAGCAACAGAGGAGGGGATTCCTCTCCAAGGACAAAGACACGTTCAATCGATGTCGGGTGTAAAGAATAAATCTACAACAAAAATCACAGTGTATACAATTTTGATGACTGAATTGTTGATTGTAGAGCAAAAGTGAGGAGTATTGATCTGGGAGGGCAGGAACTACCAAAATGTATGAAATGTATGTATGTATTGAATTTCATTAATATGGGGGGCTGATAAAAACCCTCTGTCTCTGCTTAAGCATCCGTTATTGGACATACTGTCAGTCACTCTCTTGTTCGGGCCACCTGCCATCCAACCCACGTGTTGTTCCCACATGTTACACCCGAGTAGGTGGACTTTTGTCAAACTGCTGTTTTCAAAGTGAGTAATGAACCCTCTCGCTCAGTGTTTCAGCATTGTTTTATCTCTCACATTTCTGTTTTGCCAAATAAAAAAGAAAAATGTAGCAACCAACATGTTATTTTAACAGAATTTGCCTTCACATATAAATGTGTGAAGTTTGGGGAATATTGGAACAAATTGTGTACTACAGCATTGGCAGTTTTTTTTTTTTCTTTCGCTTCTTCACAGTGTTACAAATGTGCACTCGTAGTAAGTACAGGACTGGACAGTTCATTAAACATTTTGAAGCGCTGGAACAAATTCCAAATGCTTTTTTTGTGTTTCACTGGGCAAATTCCTTTTATCTTTTATCTATTCATGCAGTCATCACACCCAGTTTGGAGCACAGTAACCTACTTTGCTCATGCCGGAGTAAACACAATCTGTCCAGACTTCAGTTAATTCAGTTAAAATGCAGCTGAAGAGTACATACAACCCATTTTATGTTCATTACTCTGCTACCTGTGCTTTCTAGAGGTGATTTTAGGATTTGATCACTCCTAAGGCCCAGAGGGGACTGAAAAGCAACGAATGGTAAATCCCACATAATCATTTACGTCAACACACTTTTTCCAATCTGGTTTTACTTAATTAATTCTCTGCTGTGTATGTCTAATGATCAATAAAATTATTATTATTATTATTGTTATTGTTATTATACAATATACACTGTATAATATGGTCCAACAACCCCAAATAACACAAATACATACACTTTGTTGAAGAGCAGGTCCTTCAAAGTCTGACAAAAGACAATTTGATACAACTTCACAGTGCTATGTCAGGGCATTTGACTCAAACAACATGCCAAATATTAAGTTGTCCATTAGAAAGAGCTCCAACCTCTAACGAGCAATCATCTGCGCTTAAATGTCTGCGCCTAATTGCATGTCTAATTTACTTGATCAGCGGGCTTGGAGATAAATGTGTTTATAATTGTAAGAACCTCACTCAAATTATCTTCCCTTTCTCTGCAGTCTTTTGTTGTGTTGAAAATTGATTTTTCATCATAACCCCGGAGATGCCTCTTTAAAACTCATCTAATAAAAATGGCACTACTTTTGTTCATCGAATCCCAGCGAGGCTCTTATTCAGCGCCATTAAGAGCTTTTTTTTCCCCGGCAAGCTTTTAACAAAAAAAAAAAAAAAAAAAAAAAGTGAAGCTACAGTCCCTAAAATTTGTCAGCTCAGAGGGGTTTTTTAGGTTCTATTGAGACATGTTTTAAGAAGTTCAACATTTTTCTGTATTTAGAGATCAAACAACCCTGCAACCTGCATCTTTTCATTAAAAATACATTTTACAATGATCAAAAGCGTATGACTCAAACTTTCTTTCAAGTGAGCCTCTCAACAAAACATTAAAACCCCTTGCAAATAAATCACATAAAGTAGACAGCAAAGAAACATGAGACCCCGCAAGAGATCCATGCAGGGAGCCCTTTAATTTAGTGTCTGTTCAAACAAACGTTCATTGTCTCCAGGAGCCAAAAGACATCATGACATTACCCCTATTTCACCTCCTTTGCGCAGACTGCTTGTAAATTTGAGAATCGATTAAAAGATTTTATTGACCTTAAATTTCCCCATGAGTCAGAGCACAGCCTGGCTCTTACCTTGCACAACGTAGAAAAATTGCAAATTCACCTCCTTTCTGTGCCTCACAAGGCTGTGTGTCACCCTTAACAACCACCTCCAAACATCGCACTGAAGCAGAGTTCATGCTGCACTCTCGAGAACAAACACCCCAGATCTCCAGGTGAAGTACCATATTTATATCTCCCTGCCCTGAGAGAGCTTCAAGCGCTTGATCCAACAGTAACAAGCGGCCAGTGGAGAGGAATGCTCTATAATAAACAGTTCTGACCTCAAAACAATACAAGAGAGAGAAGAACTGCATTGGAAAAGAGGCATAAAGGTAAATAAGTACCAAATTTCATTGCAGGCCAAATAATAATTTAGTAGAACTACGTTGTGATCCTCAATGTAACATTACAGGGAAAATCTTCTTTAGGATTCATCCTCTGAGGACCGTGAATGCATGTGCTTCATTTCATTGCAATCAATCAGCAGTTCTTAAGGTATTTTAATCGGGACCAAAAGTGGTGGGAAAAACCATGCTACACCACTAGCATGGTTAAAATAAATAATTTGAAATATTTTTGATGAGAGTGTGGTCAGTTTCCATTGTAAAGGAGGCACTTGGCAGTTTTGATTGAGGAGGGGGTGCAGGATGACAGCACGGAGGTGAAGTCTGTAACTATCTCGTGATAGCCAGAATCAGGCCAAAGCCTGTGGGGCTGTGGCACGCAAACGCCAGGTTTTTAAATTCGATATATCCAGCTCCAGGCAACCGGTGGAGGAAGTGAGAGGGGACTTTGGATAATTTGTGTAAGTTCAATGAATTTTGAGAGGCTTAAGAGTATTTTTGGGAGGCCGGCCAAGCGGAGGGAAGTGCAGATGGGAGATGACAAGAAGTTGGACAAAGTGCCGGAGGGTGTCCCTGATCCCTCGGGGGATGTCCTGCGAAAGAAGCCGTGTCCAGAATTTGGTTATTTAGGATTAAACACTCTCGGGTGTCTGGGCATGAGTCACGGCAGAGTTGTCGCTGAGAGTACAAGTAATCATCAAGTAAGAGAAAAAACGAGAGAGAGCAGTCAGAGATATCTTGTGAAATAAATATTTTTCTTACTGACGGCAGGTCCAGGAGCAGGACTGAGGAAAAACAGCGCTAATTATAGCATGGTATAAATGGGCATGCTCCAAAACACTCTGGGTGGGATTCAACGGGGTTATTCGTGGTGTACTGTAGATGGAGTAAATATGAAGAGATGGCACTGAATGGAAAAAAGTTCAGTGGAGTTTTGAAAGTGAAGTTGAGGAGAGAACTGCGGCAGCTGTAATGTCATGGCACTGTGCTGAGATCTGTGGAAATGTTCAAGTTACAGGCAGCTTTTTGGGGGGGTTTGTAAAAAGAAGCAGAGAACTTAAAGACTAACAAGCAGTAAAATGTTTCTCACAGTTCTCACAATGTTGTTCGTCTGCACTTTGGATTTCCATTGCAGAGATAAAAAGATGGAAAGCAAGCAGACTACATGTCAACACTATGCTACCTCATTATGTTCGATGTAAACCCTTGACACATCAAAAACAAATTATCATAAGGACTTGATGTAATGATGTTTTGTCAGTCATCCTTCGGGGTGTTAAATAGTTATGATCCTGGTGTTGAGGCGCAATGATTACATGGTGATGTATTGGCATGAGCCATTACTTATCTGATCCAGCAATGTCACCAACACTGCATGCGCATAAACAAACAGCGGTTGTCACAAGATCGTCTCATCATGCAAAGTAATCTTGGGAACGCTCTTCGCTTGTGAAGTTTAACGTTGGGTTTAATCCCCTGGTTTCCCGAACACCATGCCAGAGCAGGATAAGATGACATGGCTGTCTGGCTCGAAGACAGCTTCCAGACGCCTCTCATGTCAGTTTGTCACAGCGGGTTTGATGGCGCTTCAGGTGACAGGTAGGCAGTCTGGGAGGAGTGAGCGCTGCCTCTTTTAAAGTGGTTTTGCAGCCATGGTGACACTCCAAGCTGATCTTCCGAGCATCAAATCTCGACATCTTCTCGGCTACCACATCACACTGCTGGATTTCACTGACCTACCCGCTAATAAGCTGTAATTTGTTCTCATGAAAGAGTTTGGTTTGTCCTCACAAGATCTCTGTTTTTTTTTTTAGACATTTTGCCAACTTTGCGCTTTTGTAACCTTTATTCAACCCCCATTCTTTTGTCTCCTTTCCAGGAACACCCTGCTTGCACTCATTTACATCTGGAAGCAACAGTCACTGAGCAGCTTCACTGGAGCAGATGGGAGTTTATGGCCTTGCTCAAGGGCACCTCATTGGTGGCAAGCGCTGCTCTTTTACTTTCCCGCTCTTAGGTTTATTCTGCCAGTGGACTGAACCAGGAACGCTAATGAAAATAATTACTTTTGGTTACAAATATGAAAAAAAAGAAACTCCCACATGCCTTTAACTTATTAATTAAGAGGCAAATCAAGAATTAATTAACCTTTTACTAATATAGCAAAGAAAAAAAGGATGTTTTTTTTTCATCTCCTAAAATGCTGAACGCTCAGGAACTGAGTGACTTTGGTATACATTTGAATGTGCGCCTGACTTTCCATATGGTATGACTCCCACATGCACACATACTGACATACAGCGACACAACGTGAGGTTAACAGGCGGTCGGCGCTGTGCTGCAGCAGCTCAAACATCCGAGGCTGCATGCACTGTAAAGGTGTGGAGTATTTTCAAGGATAAATGAGCTAGGAAACAGATGCACACAAACAAGTTTTCCTTTAGTCACTTTCCAGCATATTTTATCACACACTCTTTGTAGCGGGATTAAGATTTTTGGAGGGTACCTTGTAGAATTTTGAATTTTGTGGAAAAAAAAACAAACCCTCAGGTAGACAGATTGACCTTGACACCTCCGCTTTAGCCAGTGCACTAAGCATGTCTCTTTCTATACCATAATGTCCCGGTGATTTGTATTCTACCGCTTCACCAAAGGAAACATGCTACAAGGTTATGAAGTGCTTCTTTAAGCGACAGTGGCAGTTAATGAACACAGCAAATGAAAGACCACACATACCACACAGCACAGAACACACAGGCCTTTGGTTGGGCTTGTGAGATTATTGGATGAAAACAAGCAGATTCTGAGCACTATCTCTGATTGACATGGTAATGATTTTCAGAGGTGAGGAATCATTAAAGTTTATTCCAGAAATTGAAGCCGTGTTTGCCTAAGCTGATTATTCTTTGTCTGTAAGACGGTGGCATAAACAGAGCCCCGGAGATAGCTCTGTTTGTTCACCACAGCCAGGTCAATAGTTCAGTCACAGCATGGCTCATCAGGATGTTAACCGTTTGGGCACTGATTTGCAAACCGGTCAACTGGAGAAGCCAAAAAGTTACCCATGCAAAAAATTCAAGCAAACAAATACATAAATGAACCAAGTAAAGGTCAAAGTCATTGATTTATTTGTTATTCAAAGAGCCTGTGGGAGATGGATGTTTATTTTGCATGATGCGATATAAAAAAGACAGATCAACGGAATTAACACTCTGAGCCCATATTATTGAAATCCTACATTGGGAGGACTGGATTACAGAGATATGTGTGCCGTCGATGGTGGTGTGCAGTGAGGTACTCCGCAAGGCTGAGCACCACATCTCTTTATGGGGATCGCCCAATTGTTTGACTGTGGCCGCAGCGTGTGTGACTAAGGGGAGGTTTCAATGTCATGCTACTTTCACCTTCATATGGCTGCAATATTCGTACACCTTTTCTTGCCAGCAAAACACAAGTATTTGAAAACCTCTTTCAAAGCTATTGCAGATATTTCTTTTAAAATTCCTCTGTGACTTCTCAGATCCCACTTTCAAAACTGACTTTCCGTTCAACAAATTGTGAATCCAAAGCTACCCCATGGGCGTGCCCTGCCATATATTTGTGTCAATTCCGCCTAGCATTAATATCTTTTATGAATGTTCATGTATATTCAAGTTTGGGTGGCAGCACCAGTATTTACTGCACCTCCATGAGATTACTCTCATTAAAGACAAAATGCTGACCTTGGTGAGACACAAATGGATCTTTAAGAGACAGGCTCTTCCATCACAGTGAAATGGAGCGCTCTCCATCTCACAATACTGCTATTAAGTTTCATCAAGGCTCATTACATGCTGACTCTATGTCATCTCCTGTGCACTATAAAATCCCTCCCTGCAAACACACACCACCACAATAGGTATATTATCACACATACTCCCTATTGTTGTTGATAGGTGTCTCTTACAATGGAAAATAATTCTTTAGAGGTTTGCGATTTATAAACGTGAAAGGAAATAGCCTCTGTCTGTGCATATGACCCTCTTACTGAAATCGTCCATAAATGCCACTCAGGATTTCATCAAGAATGCACTTGTTTCAAACACAGTATACAATATTTAATGACAAAAACAAGAGTTTTGTGTTTGTAATACAATGCATTAATCACAAAGGAGCACGGGGGCTTAATCTCTCATTGTTCATAATAAGATTTGAGCTAAAATATATTCATTTATTCCCATTCACTATCTGATTGATGTCAAAATGGAGCTGCATTCATTGATTGGTACATTCAAGGCAAAATAGCAGAGCAGCATGCCAGCGAGAAAGGCAGAGAAACTGAAATTGAGAGACGGGCCAAGCAAGAGAGACAGGCAGGATGGTGGGCAGACATAGCAGCATGCTTATATGATCTTGACCCAGCAGTCGATAGGGAAGGGCGGTGAAACCTGATTACAGACAGCCCACATCCTAGCCTGCTGATTTCATTTCCCTCACTCTGCTCGGTTGGCTAAAAGACAGAGGTGTGATGTTCTGCACCAGTACACCGCGCTGGCTTGATTAAACCTCTAAGTTCTTTTCGCTCAGGTGTGATGTTACCTGGGATGTACGCATCTGTGTTACTGGCAGTTATTATCTGCATGTCAATTTCACATTAGTGGAAGACAAATTATACTATTTTTTGGTCTCCGTTCTCCCCTTGATTCACACAGACTCTCCCAGCCAAAGGAAGTCAACGTGCTGCAAAGCCAGAAATGTTTATGACACTGAAAACTAGCGATTACACCTTCAATGGCTTTGTAGACACACTTGGGGATTCTTCTTAAATACTGGCTGCCACCGCACTCCATTCACTCGAATGGAGCAGGGCACAAAGTGATAAAACAAGTGGGAGTCAAGCGGTGTGTGAAGGCGGTTGTCCACCCAGATGCGGTGATGAGGTTTGAATTAAGGCCCATCACACCTCATCAAGAGCACTCTCCATACCTGAATTGCTTGTATTGTCGCACAACTGGTTTACCCCCAGCTCTTTTTCCTCTTGACTGCACACACAAGTCTAAGCAGTCTGTCACCAGCTGTGAGAGTATCTTCTTTGTTTCCGCCTCTCTCTGCCCCTTCTTGCTGTGATGGAGAATGTGATGAAACATTTGCCTCAACTTTTTTTTTTGTCAGGCGATCCATGTTTTTAGTGTTATTTATACTCATCTCTGCAGAAAAGCACACCGTCATCAGTGGTGGATAATGAGCTGTGATGCCGTCAAATGGAAATCAAATGTCCCCACAAAGAGCTTTTTATTGAAGCTCTATGTTTTAATTATTCTTGTACTGATCAACAGGACATCAGTGAAATGTACTTATGCATGAGCCGCTACTTTCTGTGGAAAAACACGCTGCAACTCATAAAAATAAAAACATAAAAAGTCCATTAAGGAGTATTTCAGCGCAACGGAAAGCAAACCATTTCTGCAACACACACACACACACACACACACACACACACACACGCGTCTAACCCAGTGATACATGATAATGTTATGGCCAGTAACAAAAGTATCAGAAAATGAGTTGGTGAATCTCAAACTTGAGGCCAGAATTCTTTCCTCATATGCTCTCCACTCATAGTGAAAGACATTTTG
>JAOXYL010000042.1:10810699-10838061 GCA_028564955.1 Terapon puta
ATGCCCCTTTAAATATCCCTCTTTTAAGATAATATTATGGGGTCAGTGAAAGTGATTTACCTCTGATGAATGGCATCAAAAAATTATTTAGACAGGTTTATTGTGATTTGTAAAATATCTCAACAGGGAGTCACAATAGTTGGTCTCATATGCCGTAGCTGTCATCATATGCTCTACTTTCCACCACAGTTTTCTTTAAGTGTTGCAACAAAATAAAGCACCGGGGGACATTTTGCATTCTCCAGCTACCCTTCTACTTTTTGTTTATACACCAATGATTTGAAGGTCTCGATAATAACAGGTATGAACACCATTGCAGGAAGCAAAAACAATGGGGGCAGTTGACTGCAGGTTTTTAATTAGATTCCATTAGCTAAGTAATTGCATCAGGAATGCTCATAATGAACTCTAATTACTTGTGGAGGTCTAAATGAGAAAATCAGTGGCGGGCAGCGGTGGGTAGGGGAGAGTTCAGGCATGCCGCAGGTGACTCTCCTTGGGGAAATTTGCGTGACAAATGACTCAATGTTCATGTTCACTTATCCATACTCTAACAGGAAGAATGTTCTGCATAACCACTGTCTGACGGCATGTAGCATTGTTCTGCTATTTTCACATGTTTATACTGCAGATCTTTTGCTGCCATTTCCCTTAGATGTAATTTGTTTGGAATTGTAATTCACAGCGTTCCACCATTTATTCCCTTTATATACTGTCAGTCATTTTGTGCCATTGCTCTTCCTCTCTGTCTCTCTGCCTATACCCTGAGGCTAAATGCCCTGCAGTGTTCCCAGGTTAGCCAGCTCCTTCCATCTCCTCGGGCTCAGTGTCTTTGTGTACTTTCAGCCTTGTTATGCTGTCAGAGCTGAAGATTAGTCATTCAATCAGGCTGAAGAGGAGTCGTTCTGCAGATAAGGCTTGTGCTGAAGGAGCTCCTTCTCCACGCCGCTCCATATGTTGCCTGAGATTGGCTCGCTGCTTATCGACGCAGGACATTTGCATCTTTCCCACTCTTTTCTCTCTCTCTCCCTATCTCCTTGCGCCCTCCCTCAAACTCGCCCTATCTTTCGGTTCCTCCCTGAACTATCAGAATTACATACTTATTTTCCCCCTCTCCCCAACCGCTTTTCATTCTGCTCTCATCCAGCTATCTTCGACAAATGCCCTGTCAAATCCAGCTTTTATCTAGCATTAGCGTTTGGAGATATAAATGAATGTTCTTTTCTTTTTATTTGCTGGCAGTACACTCAATTATATCTGTTTTATATTCAGGCATTCAAAAGACATGAGAGTGAAATTGTTGAGCCTGCAGCTATGCTTGGCCCCCCTGTGTGTTTTATAGGCAGCCATTGTTGCCTAAGTAACTGCTCAGCATGCCTCAGTTATGCATGAGAGAGCAGAGTGACTCAAGTGACAGAAGATACATGTGGACCTCAGGTTGAAGCAAACATTTTAAACACAGGAGGGCATTTTAAAGATATTGTTATTTTTTTCCCCATAAAGTAATATCTCGGTGTGTTTTTGTACTCAGGTGTATGTTTTGCGTGTGTGCCACTATCTCTGCCCAGTCAGCTTATTCGTAAGAGAATAAGTGGGCTGCATTAAGTGATTAAACTTTGACCATAAACTACCATCTGTTGACATGCTGCAATCAAACCACCATGATTGAGGTTGAAGCTTTCAAGCAATCACTTTTATTTTAGTTTATTTTTAAGATTTCTGTCATCATGTTCTCATAGTATGATGGTTTTCACCCGCATGGGCGAGGCGACAAGCTCATTTTGTTTTGTTGCTAATGAAAATTAAATTGGTGGCGCCGGTCAGAGGAACATAAATTAGATGTTTTTTATTGGTGATCATAAATAGCAGCTGATGGCGGACTTGACTCAAACATCCCACACCAAGTGAAGCCATCTTGCAAAATGAAAGGCAGTGGAAGCCACAGCCAACAGTGGTGTCTGTTCATATCTAATACTCACCCACTCAGGGATATTCATTAAGCTCACATTTTGGCAAAGCAAGCGTCACCGATAAATATGAAACAACAGTAGCATTAAATATAGGCTTTCTGGGGATCATATTTATTCTTCAAGCTATCCACAATAGACTATCTTAATATGCGTATCAAGTGCCTGTGGGATGTACATGGCAACAGGTCGGACTTCCTGGATTAGGATGGATGTCAGGGTAAGCAAATGACCCCTGAAGTGAGGCGCCTGCTGCTACTCTATACTTGGCTTTAGCCCTAAAATTCTCACTCCAGGGACACGACTGATCAACATCACATGTGTAGAGCCCGTTTTCTTCTCTTCCAACTCCCCTTTCTCCTTCCTTCTCATATTCCTCCTAGGCTCCCTCCTTACCTTCTTCCCCTCCCTCTCTCTCTCTCCCTCCTGGGCTGTGTGGCATGAAATATGATCCGATGTGCAGAGAGAGGCCCAAACAGAGCAATTTATCAGCGTTAGAGACATACAGGAGTAAGACAGAGAGTACAGCCTAAACAGGCTGCTGAATAGACCCGAATACTGAAGGTAATCAGTGGTAACACCATATAATGTCTGTTTGTTATACTGCACCTCAAAAGGACTCCTCCATCAGAGCTGCACAGTTGTACGCATGCACAATAAAGAACCACAGACACACTCTTGTATTTGCCATTCACTCTCGCTCTCTCACTCTGTCTTCATCTCTTCATCTCCTTGCGCGTCTTTGTTTACGTTTCCTGGTCTCTCCCGGACCCCTCCTGTTTTCCTCACAGAGTCGCTGTCCCTCTGATCTTTATTTCCCTGGCATCCGCCGTCTGCGCTGCCAGAGACACAAGTAGCTTAAAGACCAAGTGCTCTACTATAGCCCTCGTGTTTGTTATTGTTTTCATGTAGATTCTCCCCAGTCCCAACGTAGGTAAATATGACAGGGAGGCAGTCTGTTAGTGGAAATGGACTGGGTGTTTTGTTACAGCCTCTTAGCACAACCTCTCTGTGCCTTGTATGAATAATACTATATATACTACTGATACTCAGAAGGAGAAGAAGGGTTCTGCCATTTAAGCAGTTTTGTGAGGATGTTTTTTTGGGGAACTCTATTGTCAAAATGCCAACATGCTTGCTGTGATAATGTTTACATGCTGATGTTAAGCAGGTAATGTTTACCGTGGACACCATCCTCTCTTAGCAGGATGTCATACTCATTGCTGAGGTGTTTTGGACACATCTTCCTCAGAGTCTGAATATTGGAACACACACTTGTATACACTCGTTTGGGTATGTCATTAGTTGTGCTGGTATTAACTACAGTTTTCGACAAATTGAGCTCCAACATGAACTGACAAGGTGATATCAGAAGTCATAAACAATATTAATTTGGATTCATCCTTTGATTACTATGAATCCTTGTACCTCATTTTGTGGCAACTCATCCAATAGTTGTCAAGATATTTCTCTAAAAGAAAAAAGTCAAACTTACAATGGTGCAGGAGGAAAAGTCTGGGGATTACCAGTGCAAACTTTCATGTCAGTCCATCATATAGATGCTGCCATATTTCAGTCTGGACCAAAATGGTGTACTCACCAACCAACCAATAATACCCTCTTTGGACACAGGGCCATAGCTTGGCTGAAATTACTTTTGGAAAAGGGGGATTTGAAAAAATAAATGAGGTGAAACTGACTCTTGATATATCTTGATATTTGTCAGTTGTTTTTGTTAACTAACATGGACTAAGCATGTCTCAGTAATAAGATTTTTGTCACTTCTAGATGGAAGATAATTAACTGTGACTTGAAACAGATGTGTCTCAACATGGACACTCAAATTCTAACCCTGATGTCACATCCAAAGTTTGGATAGCCGAGAGGGCAAAATGTGGTTGCATGTCCTCTGCTGCTTTAGCTATCTTGGGCAATGAATATTTTTACATTGAGGTGCAAAAGGACACATCTCAATTCCTCCTCTAGCTTACAGCTCTGCCTTTTTCATTCTGTGTCAGACATGTCCTACATATATGTGACTGTGCCGTTACCACAGCAATACATGCAGATTAGGCATTGACGCACAATTCAGTTTGATTGCTTGTAAATTAAAGTGTGGACAGCCAGTCCAAAAGGTCAAATTTGAGAAACAAATTGGATTTGCCAGGAGCAAATGAACATTTTGATTTGTCTAATATTCATGAAACAGTGTATAAAGAAATAGAGCGACAAGTCAGCCATGGTAAACTTTCTGTCAAGTAGAGCAATTACATCTCTTAGATCTCAAAATTGCACTGGAGATCTAATTGTTCTTCCTCAGTGCAAACATGCAATAAATAATGGAGCGGTTACTGTGTAGGGTGTTCATGCAATGAAGGAAGATCACATAGTCTTTGCCGTACAATATCAACCTCCAGATACACAGTGCCAAACAGCAATGAGCATTCACACCAGTAGATCACACCAATCACACCTTTGAAGCTATGAATAGACTGGACCATTATATCAGCACCAATTCATGTATGTCAATTGGCTGTGCTTTCCTGGAACAGGATAGTGGGAACCATTTCATGTGTGAACTCTATCCAAACATACTCATCCATCAAAGTCATGTTTGTCGTGGTGGTGTTGGGTGTGGTTGGTGCGAGGTAGGGGAGGGGAGGGGGGTGGGCTGGGTGGGCAATCACCAAAAGGGCACCTCTGTATGGATTTCATACTGTCGTGGGAAGGAAGCTGGCTAATGAATCTCAATGACTTGCAATTACAGCTGCTGTACTTACATGCCAGAATCTGCCGAGCATATCGAGGAGAGAGGCAAGCTGCCGTTACTGCAGTGGGACTCCTTCCCCAGGTGCTGCGCTGGATTGTGCGGAGACGTTGTTATTGATTCCACTGGAAACAGCTTCTTTATTAAAACCCGCATCTCTGCCATCTGGTGTAAGGATCCAAGAGGTGTCTGTACAAACTACATGAAAATTTAATCAGCAGTGTCTGTCCAAAGTGACTACACTTACCCTCTGTATACAACATATATTATTCATTCATTCATGCTCCACCACTGCCGCCCTGTTGACCTTTGAATTACAGGAGCCTTGATCACTTCTTGTGAATAGACAAAACTGACATTGAAAATATGATTTAGCACCGCACAATATTGTTGACCTTATATGGCACTGAATATATAGAGGATGTTTACCAAGGTCATTTACTGCCAACAGAAACTGATGTGGCATATTGATTCTACTCACCCAATACCTCATTTTTTGTCATGCTATAAAGGCTCACCACAATATGCCATGGTCTGACTGCACAGCGATTTAAACATGCTTTGACTTGCACATTGTTGCATGTGCTCTAACACACAACTGCAGAGGCCTCAAACAAATGCTGTCCATTAAATGGGGTTTAAAATAAAGTTTGGAATTTATGTCTAACTTCAGTGACCAGCACCTAGACTAACTGCTTCGTATGTCAACACTATGGTGAACACATGCACATACATATCAAAGAATATCATCCTGCTGATCATTAATGTCCACCACGTGCAAAACAGCCAAACCCAGGAAATGTCAGTAATTAGACAGAAAAGGGTTTTTCACCAAGACTGTGAGACTGTGAAACACTCCTGCAAAATCTTACCAAATGTATTTCATCTTTAAGATCTTTTTCCCTGGACCCATTAAACTCGTCTGTTGCCTTGGTACCAATTATCTTTGCTAATCTGGGGGCTAAAATTCACACATTTGATTGTATAATTAGCATCAATGAATTAATGTAATTTATCTCTTATTTGATCTGTTATTGTTTGCATAGTTTTTTTGTGCATACCACCTTTTGCAATCATTATGAACAAGCAATTTAATTAAATTAATATATGTTCGATTAAACAGTGCCCCTATAGATTACAGTGAATAAAATTGCATTACATTACACTGCAGAACATAACTGTCAAAAAGATACTTGCATGCATCTTATATGTACACATCTCATTTTGAAAAATAGTTCTAGCAAAAATAAGGCAATTGACATTAAAAGTTGAAGGTTAAAGTGTCTTTTTAAAAACTTAATAATCACAGATGGTCAACACCTTTTAGTCATTACAGATAAAATATTACATGCATCAGGCTACAGAGGTAGCATGTATCTATTTTTCAGGGAAAGCACCACCTATTAAGGGTATAAATGAGTCATTGCAGACTTGAAGGTCAGCCAAAGATATGATGTGAGCGCTCATAATGCATATCTACATTGTTAATCATGATTCAAAACACGTACTTGGATTTGACAAATAGTTCGGCCCCTGTGCTCAATATCTGGGGGCCTATTTCCAGTGCGCACATCATATTGTTTATCAAATGTTCCTTATTGTTATGCTGTATGCCTGCAACTGAGGAGCATCCACAAGACTGCAAACCACACTTGGAAATCAAAGTTTGCCATCTCTGTTATGTATCATCAGGTTTGTGTTGCAACAGACAGGAATTTGTTTTAATGCCCTCTTACTCCGAGGCGACAGTGCTAACCACTACGCCACTGTGCCGCCCAGTAATACCCGTATCCTGATCACAAAGCTCTAACTTTGTAAATATTCCACAAATACATGTATCAGTATAAATGTATGCCTACTACATGTCAAATCCACACCTGACCATGTAAACTATGAGTTAGCTGAAGCTGCTAAAATCATTAGTGTTTCCATCAGAAATATGTCTTCCACCCCACAGCGTAGACACGGAGAGGGTTTAGTGGGATGGAAATAAGGAGAAAGTTGAAATCACTACAAAAGGTCAGAAGGAGAAGCAGAGGGAATGAGATAAAGAATGTACGAGAGAAAAAAAAACACACAAGAAAGGAAAAAGAAAATTCGCCAGGATCTGCAGTGGCCCAGCATCAGCTGTCACTAGACTTGTGCCACTCCCCACAGTGCCACAACTGAGCCCAATGAGGAATAATGAGCTTTAGAAATCCACAAAGGTCACTCACTGCAAAGCTTTCCCTCCTCACTCCAGCCCAATCAGAAATGCCACCACCAGAGCTCAAAGGGGAAATTCTATAGTTTGGAGATGGCAGTGTGAAAAAAAAGGGAGGGGAAAAAAACCCTAAAGAAGGAGAAAAGCAGAGCCAAGCACTCTAAAGAAGATCTTCACCTTTATCTGACAACCTGAGAGCAGAGGAGCAGTAGGGGGCTACAGCGGGAGATGAGAGGAGAGAATTGAAGAGGGAAGGAAGAAAAGGAGGAAATAAAAAGGAGGAGAGGGAAGGAAACATTAAGGATGACATGGGGAGATTGTGTACTAAAAGGAAGGAGATTGTTGAACTGAAACAGTGCGGCCTTGGTGGTGGGGCAGAGAGGGAGATGATAGGATTGGAATAATTAGAGGGAGAGCAGTGCAAGAGGGAAAATATGCTATAAAGCCTCAGTGTGTGAAAGAGAGGAATATCAGTGAGGACACACAGAGCTTCTTTAATCCTGGGTAAGTGTGCTGCCCTTCCACTCCTTTACCCGCTCCTGCTCAGTGGGGATAGGAAAAAAGAGGGGAAAAAAGAGAGGGAGACATGAATATATTATCTTTATCCAGCAATCTATCATTCAGGAACATATGGCGCTTAATTGCCTCACTTGAACTTTACAGCAGTTGAGCTATTCAACAATATAGTAATTCGCTACATTTTAAAGCCCCAACATGCAATTAATGTACAGCGCTGTTTCTGCACAACTGCGAATAGCCATGTGGCCTGCATTTCAATTACGGTCAACGTGCTAGAGGCCGCACGGTCTGCATTTAAATAGAGAATAACCTGGCCACAATTGGGATGCAGACTGTGTAAAAAAAGTGCACATGCTCCCACGTTTTCCTAATCTGAAGCTTTCTAAGGGTTTGGTGGTGCCAGTAATCCATTTGAAAATGATTAAAACAGTTGCGAGACAGAAGACAAATGTGCAGGACACAGATTAAATTGGAGGGGTTCATTGTTCTCTGTTAATTGTTTATAATTAAGAGTGAATTTCAACTTAATAGTTTTACAGTTTTGGGCAATACACTTGCTTGTTTGCTCTCCAATGACTTGGCAGCTAACTATGAGCAGAGCTAAGTGCTAAGATAATTTCCTGTTGGTCCTGGCTTCATATTTAATATCATGAAAATTATTTGTCCAATGTCAGATAGTAGCAACTTAAATTTTAGATAAAACGCTATAATGCTTCTATCCACGTCATACTCGCAAGCAATCAGTCATACGGAATAAGGGTCCAGTTCAGAGCTGGGACTCAATGTCTTTCCAAAGCTCATTAAGAGCTATTAAAATTACAACTGCATGGCATATTTCTCACCTGACATTTATTTAGAAAAAGATCTAGGGAGAAATCAAACGTTTCCAGAACAGCCGTCGTTTTTATGGGCTTATATGGAAACTGGAAGGCAGAGAGCAGAGACAACCCAGCGAGTGGTGCATTTGTCCAACTGAGCGTAGGGAGGGCTTATTGTCAATGACTGAGTGGATGAGAAATATGTCAATTATCCATCGCACTGCCTCCTCGAGACGTCTCAAACTAAGTCATGCAAAATCCTCGCAAAAACCCCAGCGAGGGAAGCAAACAATGTGGATGACGCTCCCCGATTACGTCTGTGTTCAAACTCAACAGGCCTCCACACCAACAGTTCTTATATGCCTCTGATCCTACTCATGTCCATTACGTGGGCCGTTGAAAAATGTGCCTGCGCCCCACAGTGTAATGAGTTTATTTCTACAGTACAAGAAAAAGATAACTCTGCATGCTATTTGAACATATCAGACAGGATTGTTCAATAAACTCTGTTTGCCTCACATCCCCGCAGAGCTTTGATAATGTTCACACGTAGCTTTACTCTTCCAAAGAAACTTTTTATAAGCAAACAGAATCATTTTTGCTCACGTTGCTGGTTGTTGCTATGGATGACAAAAATAGTAAAATATCAGGAGGTAGGATGAAGGAGATGCACCCCGTCTTCTCATGTGACGTCAGCGTGTCCATTTAACCGCCCGTGCTGTTTCACTCTCTTGTACTCTTGAATTCTGATTCAACTCGCTTCAAGTGCCTTTGTTCTTCTGCCTCCTCCTTAAAGCGTTGTACCTGGTTGTCAGCTGACTCATCCTGTGAGTAGTCGTTAGGATGACTGTCCGAGGTTCGCATTAGAAATGTGCGGGAAGAATTTCACGCTGACTACAGCTGATTAATCATTACGCGGCTTGTTTTAAACACAATAAGTGGATAGGTAAAGCATCTGTTGTGCAGTCTGTGCTCTATATGTCACTCAGTCAAAAGTGTCTTCGCATAGGTAGATGATAATGGTTTGTTAAACATTTTTCATTAGGCTGCTTAATGAGACACCTGCCTAGGCTTGTGCTCTGAAAGTAATTAGCAACCTCACCAGAGGGACAAATTAAGAAGGCATATTATACTGTACCAAACCAAAATATAACAAGACAATAAATGAACTTTTAAAGCTTTCCCTTCCTCCCCACGCTGGAGACGCAGCGGTGTGTCTGTATGAGACTTCAATCTGTGATCCACGTGGCATGGTGGGATGCCTCCTACACCTTGTGAAGTTGAAGTAATTCAAGTACATGCTTAAAGGCCAAAGCAAGTATAATTTTAACTTGCTTATTTAATTGACTATAAGCAAAATGTAAATAACTGGGTGCCAAAGAAAAGTAAAAACATTGTTTTTATTCACAATTGTAAATGATGGTTGTCCTCTTCATCATGCTATGCCAAGGTTGTCTTCTTGGGCTACTGCTTTTATAAAGAGGCAGAGTCAGTGAGATACTGGCACCAATCTTTGTACTCCGAGGTGAGAAGGACATGATTGTTATTTTATATATTGCAGTTTTGCTATTTTAGCCCATTCTGTACACACAACATCCATTACATGTCAGTCCATTGAGGATTCCTTCCTTCCTCTGTTGCTCCTCCTGAGGGATCTTCTTTTTTTTCCTTATTAAAGTGTATTGGACAGAATTTTTTGCTTTTCTGACTCGAGGGTCTAAAGATAGAGGGCACTGTGTGCTGCAAAGCCCCTTGGGGTCGAATTTGTGATTTGTGATACTGGGCCATATAAATAAAAGTGGCTTGAGCTGACATGTACACATGCATGCACAGTGGGGGAACGAGCGACAGGCCCACCATTCATGAATACGGCACAGTACCGGGGGGGCCTTATAGCCCTTTATGAGAGTCATTCCCCATCTCGCTATTCCTTCGTGCCCTGTTTTCTTTCTACCTAAAACTAGACATAAAACCACACAGAAAATACCCCTAAAGATCTGGTATCGGACCACCCAGTTGAGGCTCAGGTATTGTCTGTCATAGCACGCTGAAAAAGACTTAATCGCATATATCTAATAAGCTGTGTCACTTTATATGATTTTTCAATAAATTGATTGACGCTTACTTGGACATAGAATCAGTCTGTCAGTCAGAATTTTGCCACTGAAACAATGATGGTCAGTGATGCAGTATTTTGATTATTATATTACTCACACAAAATACATAATTTACATAAGAAGTTACACCCCGAATGAAAGAAAAGGTGAGTGTATACAACCTGATTAGTGAGTACGGGAGTGATAAAGCAAAGGGATGGGGAGTACAGTGGGGTGGAATAATAATGAATTACTCTGGATGGCCAAGTACGAGGATGCACGCTGATATATGCTGAGGCATGTACTGTCCTCCAGTTGAGTTCAGGATGACTTTTTCCTATGGTACACTGCAGCATCCTTAATGATTCAAACTACAGAAGTGCTTAGATCATCACAAGTGTGCTTTTACACAACACACTCATCCAAAGTTTGCACCAGCTAAAAACACCCACAACGCCCACAGACCACATGAGTCGACACAATACCGACATACAGAGTTTCAAACAGGCTCCCTTTGAGCTGGGACGTGAAATGTCAAATGATTGATCTTCCAACAAAAACTCCAAAATATTGTTTTTATTTTAAACTTGCAGTTCTTAAATGACTTTACTTTTATCTCCAGTCTCCCTAAAGGCAGAAACAAGACAGTGAGTCTCGCCTGTGTAGTTGCACCTGCACCTTATTTTCTTACCAGCGAAACAGAGAAGTGGCTGGGTTAGAGATAAGAAAGAATTACTCAACTTTACAGATAAATTATGGAATCCATGCATGCCATTAAGGACTTACAAGCTGCTGAGATATTTGGGGATAAAAAACACCATAAAATGTCTTGGTAAAAACACGAATGTGACGTCTGAACAGCGTCGGTGAAACTTTGCATAGGTTCTGCAACTATAAAGTTAGATTAAAGCCAGTCTTCAAAACGATTACCTCATCTAATAGTACAGCCCCAAAATCCTCCACAGATGTTGAACTGGGTCGAGATATGCTGACTGTTGAAAAAGCAAATTTCCTGTGGAGCTACTCCAGAGAGTTTTTTTTCTCAATCAATACAGTTTATTTTATTTCTTGGAGACAGCTATGCTTGTTTACAGATCTCAGAGGTCATCATAGAGCGTATGTAAATGCTGTTGCAGGGGGAATTGCCAGGTTAAAGGTTCCTACGTGTAGATATTTCGTTAAGCTCTGTTTATTCTGAGAGTCTTCTTGGGATCAGGATCTGTTTTGCATGGGAAAGCTGACAACAAATTATACGGGCCCAAAACGAGTCAATCACACATACAGAGATGAAGACATAAAAATAACAGCAAAATGTATGACAAAATGTAAAGTGAGCAGGGAATACTAATTAGCTTTTCATTTTTCTGGCATTTCTGATGAGAACTGCAGTGATGTGATCAGTGGTATACAGATTGAAATGACATCTGTTGTCATAGATTTTGTAACATTTCATATTTTGGTCTGGCTGGCTCAGGTGCCACATGAGAGAGATTTATTTATATAAAAGCTGAGCCCTTTAAGCTTTTCAGAGATGCTGGAGAACCAGTTAAATTAAGGTCACCCATGATCAGTAGCTGAGAAATAGCATATGTTTACCGTAAAGTCCTAATCTCCCTCAGAGAATCTCTAATTGCAGAGGTTGGGCAGCGGTTAATACCAATATCGTTGATGTGAGCATTCCCCACATGCATCCAGAGCATATAGCCACATTCATTAAGCACTGAAGAAGACTTAAGTAGACGTGCGATAAAGTAGTTCTTTCCTTGAATCAATACATCGCCTCATTTACATTTCCTGTCACACATCAACTAGATGTATCCAGCAATAGATATGTCTTCAGATGGATGATAGCCGCTAAGGCAGGTTACTGTAAGTCTGGCATGCAAGGGGGATTTTTTTACCATCTTCATATGTTTCAAGTAATTTCCATCACCCTTCGAGTCACCTAATGGTTGCATTTGCTGTCTTTTCGCAACACCACAACAAGGGCAGGATGAAGTTATGATAGTAATAGCACTGGACATTTCTGCCAAGAGTTCCCAGGGTCAAAGTAAAACACACAGCAAGTTCGCATGATAAATCACTGTGATTGTATCATTATTTCACAGCACTGCTGACTTACTTTTTTCACATGCAGGAGCATGCCTGTTACAGTGTTTATTTCTATCAGTTGTCATTGAGTAAAGGCTCCTTTTGAGACGAGACAGGATGCACAGAAAGGAGGAAATATATTCATATATATTCAACTTAACATTGTGAGCTGTGCTTGAGGGAGTGATAATAGAAATGAATAGTTTTATTTCAGCTAACTGCACACAATTACACATTAAATTCGCACCTGCACATTCCAATAAACACACGCATTCGTTCAACTGCAAAAGGAGGGAGAAGACGTGCAGACGTGTACTGTGATTACACCAGCTCGCAGGAACATCTGCATGCATTATCACTGTGGAGAGATTCATCACACCCAGGGCACTTCCAAAATGCTCTGAATTTGTAGCGCAAAGTCTCCCAGTGTGCCTAAGCGCACGCACATATTCTTTCATTAAGAAGAGGAGGAGGGAGAGAGACTGGAGATGTGCCCAGACCAAACCCCGTCAGGCCAACCATGTAGAACGAAAAATGTGCGAGGAAGGAGGGAGAAGAAAAAATAGGACAGCTTTGAGAGGAAAAGAGGAAAATTAGCGGGTGGACACCGCAGCTCTTAGCCCCGGGAGTGATCACAGCCAACACACTGAGATAAGCCTGGGAGAGGTCAATAAGGAAAACCATTAACTGACAAATGGCCACTGCTGTAATGTCATTAAAAACAGGCCTATAGGAATCAGAGCTTGCATATCAACGCATGAGGAGCAATAACAACAGCCTGGACATTAAAACTAATGCCAGAGATAATCCTTTACTTCTTACTTTGAGATGATCATTAAGTTGCACCACTCAGATGTAAATGGGACATTTCACTCATTTTGGTGCTTTCATTTATGCTCTCAGCTCTAATCCTCCATACTGTTGAGATCAGATCTCAGGCAGACTCCCTTGCACAGTGGTTGGTCATTTGGAGCCCGGTAGCAGGCAAAATTATTTTCCCCCCTCACTTTCTGTGTCTTTTCATCTCTGGCCTGTGTCATAATAAAACCTGCTGAGGCGCAGAGAACTCTGAAAAATAACATTGGCCGGGATAGGCCCGGTGAGAGCCTCACATTATTCAGGGCACCTCCGCGGCCTTGTTTACACATACACGCTCTCCCCCTTCAGTGATAGCCCTGATGTGGGATTAATGTTGTCATTTGCACCTATTGTTCACACCCCCACCACCCACCCTCACCTCTTCTTCTCCATCCATATGTCCTGTCCCCTTGTGTTTTCAGTTTTCTCCGCCGCCTCTAGCCTTCCACCATCCCCGCCTCCTCCCGGCCTGCTTCCTTTCCTCCCTCCACTGACTTTTAAATGAGCAGAGCACCCAATGGATACATCACTAACTCCATTAAGCAGACAGTGTTAGCCTTAAGGTGCAGCCTGGTGTGTGAGTATGTGCCTTGTGAGCATACATACATGTGTGCATGCTTGTGTTTATGGATGCACTGTAGGAGCGTGAGGTGAGAGAAGGCGGGAAAAAAGGGAAAAAAATGGAGGTAAGGAGTGCGTAATGGTGGGTGTGTGTGTGTAAGTGTGTATGTGCCATAACTGCATGTGTGGGTGGGTGGCAGTCACGTACCACTGAGGTCAAATTAGCAAAGATTGAACATAAGCACCCACATTCCCCTTTTTCCATCAATCTAAGTTGGAATAGCCATTCAATTAATGACCTGGTCCTCCCCTCTGCATGTGTGCATGAGCCTGCATGTGTGTAAATAATGCATGTGGGTAGGGAGGAGCACAAACAAGAACCTCAAATAATGTAAATTGTTATGTGAAAGATGAGCAGGGCTGAACAGAGAGCAGATAGTGGTGAGCCCGATTGCAAGATGTGCAACATATGATCTATAGAACACCTTAAAACAGCCCGCAGGTCTAGCTTTTCAGCATGGATGAATCATATTTATCTGCCACAATAGACATGCCCCATTAGTTCTGGGTACAGGACTGGATGCTAATCAGCTTAGTGTGTCTTTGCTCTGTCTTCTGGGAATTTCAAGTACAAGTACACTCCTTGGTCACAGGAGATTTTAACAGTATGGCAACAATGTGAGGAATCCTACAATTTCCTCCCCCTATTCTTCCATGCGTCACAGATCAATATCTGTGTCGACACCTTGCTTGTTATCTCAATGGTGGAGTCCAGTTTGACGGGGGAAGCACTCTGGATGGGGAGTGTGAAACGTGGAAGCGTTGCATTAATTGGATTCATTTGATTTCCTATTCCATTCCTCGAGAGATGAGGGTGATGGTCTTTGGTTTGTATTCATTAATGGGACTCAACCTGCCTCAGTTCTTCTTGAGGTGTGAAGTAAGGATGGAGTTTTTACCCATAATCAGTGGGTGTTGATATTGCTTAAGATATTTATTATGTGACATAAGGGAAAGCTTTCGTCCACTAAAGCCATACCTGCTAGACAACTAGAGGATCCCTCTTCTTTTTTTTTCATGTACACTCGCTCTCACTAGCATGACAGACCCAACAACCCACTTTTTAAAACATGGACAATGATTTGAATGCCTTTTGTTTTTCCCCCATTGTAAGTGGCTTAGGTGAGTTACAGTAGAGTGCTAATGTACTCTCGAAATGTCCTAATTGAAAAAAGGAAAAGCATTTGCTTTCAAATGCTTTTCCTTTTTGTTGTTTTTTCATATGAGGCCAACTTTTTGTGCATTGTATAATTGCCTATGCACAATGAAAAAAAATTCAACTGGTGCGTGTTTTGCACTTTGCACACATCATCAACATCCCCTTGCCGTCGGATTCCTCTTTTGCATGTTATTAACTCACTTGGATGTTTGTGCAGGATGATGTTCAGGCAAGATGATGTTTGTGCAGAGTCTGACACTCACTCGAAGGCTTTTAGCTGAAGTAAGATATATTTTGTGTCCATCAATTAAACAACTCATTTCTGGATATTCTTTTAGTCTGGATTCCGCAAAATCTCAAATATCAGGCGCATTCTTATTTTCCTGAAAAAGAAGATTTTTTTATGTGCTAAATCACATCCAGAGGCAATCTGTAAAATATGGAATAGCAAGCAAACCACTTAACTTTCACTTCCCCACCGCACACCACCCTCTTCTTTGCTCTGCTACTCCTCTTTGTCCCTTCCATGGTGAAGCTGAATGGTGAGAGCGGTACAGCTGTGGTGTTGGAGGGGAGGCAATAAAGAATACGGAAAATGAGCTTTGGGATGCCGCATAAAAGTTGTTTGTCTCTTTCTTTCCTGCCAAACCTGTGGGGCCCCACTGTCACCCACACAAATGGGAGGGCAGAACATTGGTTCCACTTACAAACCAACTCAAGCACAAAGCAGCTATGTCCAATTATGGGAGGTGCAAATTAAAAGTGCAAATTGCAGTGTAAAAATCTCAGAGTCAAATTTAAATGTAAAACTTGAAACCAGGGTGCGTGCAGCATTCTAATGAAGCCATTGAAGGGGATTAATATGCTGGGTAATTGCCGGATCTCTTCTTTCTCTCTAAAGCCCTTTTTTAATCAACAGTCAACTAATTACTTAACCCAGGGATGTTAGGAATAAAAAGCTGTTGGTTTCAAGAGATGGGTGGACAGAGAGATAAGAAAATGCAGCCTTCCCTGCTGTCCATTTTTCATATAAACCCCCACCAACATTTTTTTGATATTACAATAACAGAAGGAATCTCTGAAGGATGCTACAACAGAGGCGAGGCTGCAAATTCTGAACCTCTGACAACAGCTTAACAACAGCTCAGACACAATAAATATCCACAATCCCTTGTTTGTTACAGCGCCTCTGTCCAGCCCCCCCACCCTTCGCCCCCCCTCTAAATCATTGAAAAGATTTCTCCCCCTATGGCACCTCTGTGCAACGGTGTCATATTACCATGTTTGCAGGTCTCATGAAACTTTTTGGAGAGCAGTTTCTAAATCGATCTGTTTATTCTCTTCAGTGTCCCCAGCGCTGTAATGGCAAATTCATTTCATATCAGCCTTGGAAGCTGACAAATCACCCTGGGTGGAAGATACAAGGTGAACTAACACTATATAGAGCAGAAAAGTGGGGTGAGTTATATTGGGCGGCTTGAGAGTTAAGCAGTAAAAAGGCCTCCGCATTATTTCTCAGAAACAACGCACTTGTAACGTTTGGATTGCCACAGCATGTTGCCATTAAATCACTTGTGCAATTAGTATTAGTGCTTTTCTCAATGCTCATTGAGAAAAAGTCAAAGGAACAAAAATGTGCAAATGAAAACTTTAGTGAAGTTAAATACGAGTCCCAGTGAACACAACATCCAATTGCTTAGCTTAAAATTCTGCCCACTGCTCCACTAATGGAGGGTTTACAGTCAGAGGTTTAAGCTTTATACAGCTCATTAAATACTTTCAGCCATAGACAAGCGGTCTCTGTCAGAGAGAAATCTATAGAGGCAGCACGCTTAGAATGAAAGATCATTCTTGTTCTTTTCAACCTGTGTGCCATGCTTCATAAACACAGCCTCTCAAGTCTAATCTCACCAGCAGGTGTTCCCATCATTTCAGACCAGGCTTCCTTCACCTGCACCCGGACTGTCCCCTGAGTATTTCCCGTCCCTCGCCACATCACCTAACCAGTCACCTGCCTGCACACCTGCTACCCAGCGTGAGTTAAAAACGGTCACATTATCCCATATTTACCCAAGTATAAAACGCACAGCTAAGAAGAGTCAGCATGTAAATACAATAAATATCATCAATTTATTGCTCTTTATTCTTTTGGCAGAACTGCTACATGAGCTCCCGTAGAGAGGTTGACCTGATATCGCCACCCACCAATCTCTGGCTACAACAGCAGACAGGCCCCAAATTCTTGTTGAACAAAGTGTCACTAGGGTTGTCTACTAACTGTCTTTTGAGATGATAAATCACAATAATGAAAATGTCTATGTTTAAGACACTGCAAGTTTTTAACCTCCCTTGATGCAACACTCATTGTCTTCCTAATACTTGCATCTGTGGCTTAGTGCAATGTGTCTGATCCTGCTGCCCACTGACCACAGACCGCTGCTTTGACCGGGTGGGACTACTGACCCCTCCTTCCCCTACCTCCGCCTCACGAGCCCACGTTTGGATCCAGCATGAGCAGTTCTCCCGAACCGTGTCTTTTCCCCGGGTTTGTGTAACAATGGCTGCATGAAATTTTGTCACTCTAATCACCGCCGAGCTTGGAGTACCACCACTCTGTGAGCTGATCCAAGCGCTGCTCATCCCTACACACCCGGCGGATCACCACCACCAGTCAAATCCCGAAAGCAAACAAAACATGTCACTTCAACACTTACAAACTCACACTGCGGTTACTGTTCCTTAAATAGCAGCGAATGAACTGTTTTCAAGTCTCAGTTATAATGGTCCATTTTCAGCATTTCTTAGCATTGCCCACACTTGTTTACTTGGCTTGCATCTGGTCTTTTTCACAGTCACATCATATCAGAAAAATGCAGAAGCATGGACTTATCATTATGACAGCTTGAAAGCATTCCTGTGTTTTACTCCCTGGAACACCCACATCAAAAATATGAATTTTATGTACAAAGTCAAATCTAAATGAACAGGATATTTTTTGTGTTTACTATTTGGCCGAGAGTGAACGTGACAGACTGCGCTCAGACAGCCAACATTTTTCTATTCCCTGTACTCCTGGTAAAAGACATCCATTATTTTTTTATGTCAGAGCATCATTTTCATAATTAATGTTCATTCATCCATTAGTTATAGCTTTATTGGTTAACTTCTGAGTGCTTTTCTGACACCTATATGGGAACAGGTGGTTTTGGGTGTTGTTAAACATACTGCTCCATTTGGCAAACTGTACTGGAGGTGATTGGTTATTTTTACCTGAATAATTCATACACAATGTTGTTGTTAAAAGGCAGTGACTCTGGATTCCTGCTAATATCACATACTTACGTGATAATACATCATAAGTTTGTATATACTTTCAGCACAAGTGGTCATACGCTCTTTGCAGTGAAATGCCTTGTGGTGCCATACATTCAAATTTGTGGAAATGGATAATCAGCATGTAAGATGCACTGTGATTCTAGACCTTCGTTTTAGTTCATTATCCCATTTTTCATTAAGTATACCCATGGTCCAACAGTAGCCTTTATGGGAGGGAAGAGGCGGCTGCTGGCCCAGGGCCCACATTCACCAAGGGATCCAATTACAGACTGCACCCTACTTTCTTTCTTTCTTCCCCTTGCTCTTTTTATTAACCATCATTTTAATTTGACTTTTTTATTTTTTAACTGATTTCAAACACTCACTCATGCTATATTCTGTGAGGCAGAAGATCTGATTGGATATTACATAGTGGGCTATGAATCTTCCATTTTCTGGTGGCACTGTGTTGTCCCTACAGTACTTTTTGTTTGGTGCTCTTTGAAATGGCCTCCTGACCTTCGCTTTGCTGTTTCAGTAGACTTGATAATTTAGTCTTTCAAATTTCTTTTTAAATGAAAGTGTGACATTTTTGACATTCAAGTCTACAAGGTTTCAGCCTCTGCAAAAATGGAAAGGAAACAAACCTGGTGCATGTCATAGCCAAGAATTTTTTGTCGTGTGTCCTTTAATCAAGTTTTTCTTCAGCAAGTTTCCAGCATGAAACAGCACAGGAAAGGACATCTATAAAGCTGGACATTAACTTGTTGAAGTTGAACCAAACATCTTAGAGAAGCAGCGAATAAAGAAATGTGTGTTTCTGTGTTTGCAGTATGGAAGTGCTGAGGAAATGATTTTATGTGGTGGATTTGTGGCTGTAAACTGTTCTGCAAGTCTTAATTTGAAAGAATAAGTCAGCCATGCTGCTGATAGTTTACTGTTTTTTTTTTTTTTTTGCAGCTGGACTAAAATCTTGTTTATTGATAAATTCAGACCCGAGGCTTGTGTTCTCCTCGGTACTGAAGTGATGTTGATGCCGTAGCCCTTTGGCAGAGTACTATGTGGATTATTGCCTTGCATGGCCTCAGTTTTTCAGTGGTTAACTAGTGGTAAAGGGCATTACCGCTGGGCTGGGTATGTTGGTCCTTTTTATGTTGGTCCTGTTGGTCCGGTTTTAGGAATATTCTGCCTTTTCTGTTCACCCTTACTTGCTTAGCAGCCCCACCTGTGAATGACAGATTAATTTCTTTCGTGTTATATAGGGAGACAGGACAAACTTTCAGGAAGTTTATATATTATACTGATATCATGTGTTGTAAACTCAGGATATAAATGTTTAGCCTGTAATAAAATTAACAATGAGTAAATACAACAGAGAAAAATCAGTGTGTATAGTCTACTACAGTGTATGCATATTTTATTTAATCATGAGTGATAATACAAATTACACATCAGAATGTAAAAATTAGCCTAATTAAATGTGCTAGTTCTTTAAAAAAAAGTGCAATGGATTTATTGGTCATGTTTAATGGAAGTTTTTGCTTTATTTTTCTACTTCTTTTTTCACTGTGTGGTTTTCGATGCCAATATTTCATTTTTCAGGTCAGGCTTTTCATTGGCAGAATTGAAAGTCACTCTCTGGGCTCCATACAAAAACTGCAAGTGCTGAGACAAATGAGCACTGGTTGTCAAGCAGCATTCAATTTCAGCTAAACAAGGAGTTGCATGAAAGTGCAAAAATACAGACACACTGAGGGTGCTGATCTGAAATATTAACGTGATGAAATGACCATTGAAAGTGTCAGTGTCAGTTTTGACTCAGATGACAAAATAGTTTTTTTCTTTTTTTTACAATTTTAATGATTCTCCCCTTGACAAAAGAACTGACAAAGTCAATCACGATGGGAAAAAAACCTTTAAAATATGCTAAATAATGTGTGTGGTCCTTAATTCATAGCTGACAAAAGGGTTTTTAGGGCACATCTGTATTTGTTGTTAGCATGTGAACATTTTAGCTATGTAACAAGGCTGTAACCTAAACGCCATACAGTATAAACAGAGCTGTTATACAAAAATGTAATACAGTTTTCTCAGGCAAGAAAGGACTTTCTTGAAGGTGTGTGATGCCGGGAAATGTTTGTGACGACGTAGCGGATGTGCAGCTCTCATTAGTTTGTCAGATAACGCGTTCCCTGCGGGGATATGGCGCCCGCCTTCCGCATTGTTAAGTGAAGCGTTGACAGCTGTGACATCAAATCGCTGTTTGAAAGCATAACTCATTGCTACGACATTGTGTCATCATAAAAAGGAGGCCATACCCGCTAGTCTCGGTGCAACACGCTTCACATTGTGACAACCAGCTGCACCGAGCTGCAGCATGAAAGGGGTAGGTGGCAGGTGGGGGCTAAAGGATCTGTGGCATTGAGAGAGTGGGAGCTGGGAACGAGAGGTAAGAATCACAGAGAAGAGGAGTCGAATATGTGGAGGGGAACAGTAAAGTTTGAAGTATTACATGGTGCTGGGGAGGAGAAAGATGAGTGGGAAAATAAATGATCGAAAAGAACACTGGCTAAAACAGAAGGGGTTAAAGCAGAGCAAACACGAGATGAGGAGAAAACTGTCTGAAGTGTGAACAGACTGACAATAATCTAAAAACAAACTCAAATGAATATTCTGTCCATATTCACTTTCAGTTGCAAAAAAAAAAAAAGGTGAATCTGGCATAACGTATCAACACTTTGTCCGATCACCAGCTTAGGCATGGATTCAAAGGAAGCTGGCTTTGCTCTGGTAAACACAGATCACAGCCAAGTCTTACCCAAACTGGCCAGACAGCTGCACACGCACTTTGTTTCCTTAAATACCATAAACACAGACGTTTTAGTTTTCATCGTGACATCGTGATGTGCGTTTTTTTAGCGCTGCAAAAGAAGTGACAAGTTTTTTTTTTCTGAAGCGAAACCAAGAACAACTTGTCGACTTGCGCGGAAAAAGTGCAACGTCATGTGTACACGATGTATGTTTCTGCATTTAACTCCCACAGCTCGATTTTTACATATGACTTTCAAAGAGAAATCAGTTGTATGAAGTCAGAGAGATTTTGACAAGCTCTGAGTGTGTGGTCTATCTTATTTTCCCGCATCACAGGAAAGCGTGCAGTTGACTTGTGCAAATGGTTACGAAACAGCAGGGTGTCCCAGGCAATGGTATACCCTTGGGTGCTTTGCAGACTTTCCCCCTAGTTTCAGTGGGCCCCATGCTGAGCTCATTCAGTCAACTCAAATACCGTCCACGGTTTTGAAGTCAAGAATACGAATTCCTTCTGTTGACAGAATCTTTTTTGTGAGACTTTGGTTCTCCATTGTGCCGGATGTGTCGCACGGTGACTCAAAATCATTATTTTCTCAGGTGAATTAGCAGCATAATCCCAATTCATCAGACACAGAAAAGGAAACTCATCTTCAAGAAAAAACGCACTACCGCTTCCTTTAGTATAATAACATTATCCTACAATTTCCTTTCTTGCTCTATGCATGCAGTTCTCCAAGTGCATATTGTTAAAAGACTTTGTTACACCAAGCAACAGTTGTGTTTACTGCACATGGCTCACAGGTGGTGTAATAAGGAAGCCACTTAATGAATAAAATTCTGTTTGCATTGGCATTAGATCCTTCATCGTAATGGCTAATCCACATACAGCCAAACAGATTTGAAGCCAGACAACCTCTCATCTAAAACCAGCAGAGGATTTCACTGCAAATGGATGTGGTCCCTTATACAATGTCCCTGGCTGAGTACTGATAGAGCTCCAATATATCAAGGCAATCACAAGGAGATATGGGAAAGACTTTGCAGTAAATCCCACCAGGATCATAAATGTACAGCAATCTAAATGCGTCTGTCCACACTTACCTGTCCTGCTCGGTTTCATGCTGTCTGTCTTCATATCACTTTCTTTTGTTCTTCCTTTTTCTCAGTTCTCCTTCATTTCAAATGCTCCCACGTCGACATCATTATGTAAGTTGTACTGTGGTGCTGATTTGCGCTGTCACTTCGAATGTTCATTGGTTTTCTGGATGACTGTGCCACATTTCTAATCAAATTCAGCAACAGTAAAACCATCGACAGGGAGAGGACTGGAGTGTTCAGCGTTACACATCAATGGTTGCGGCCACGACCACTTGTTCGACTTGTCATTCCGCTTTGAATCTGCAGTTGTGACTGGGGAGGCCACCTGGAAAACTGAGGTGAACAGGTCACACACCTTCACATTCCTCTCCACGATGCATTGTGCTTATTGTCATACGGAAAAGAAATGTAAAAATTGGTCAAAATTTGTCTGTGTCAGTAATGCAGTGGAAGGTTTATTAAATAAATTTAAATGGATAGACAGCAAAAACAACAACATCAAACTGCCCTGCATGGCTTCAAAAAAGAATGGAAAAAAGAAAGGAAATGGGAGCATAGTGTTTCATCAGTTGTCTCAATATACTCAGTCTTGAATAAAAAGAGCTGAGACATCAAACCAATCTGCAACTATATCAATTGTCCAAGATATTTTGAAAAGCAAAGATGACAAATGTTCACTTCCTCCAGCACTCACATCTCCATGCAGCCTATATTTTTGTAAACCTTCCTCAGGAATTTTTTCGAAGTTATTTTTAACATGAAAAGAACTGGGGCAATTAATGGTAATTGTATTGCATATGTGATAAACCAAATCAGTGGTCCGCAATTTAGGCAGAATAGAAGCTACATTTAGAAATGCGGTACCTACCAGTAACTTACCTACCTGTACCCCCCTCAGTCCTTATTCTTCTTTTAGTCTTCTCCACCTTTGCAAGGCAACACTGATGCTAACTCAGTGACGGTCACTTGATTTGTTTGACAAGTTTCTTTCTGAATATTGAAACTGTGTCATTGTCTTTGGATTTGCTCTCATCATCCTTAGTATTCAGTCTTTGTTCGAACAACGAGCAACCATTTACTTTGTATGCTGCTTCACACACAGGTGAGTCAAAGAGCACGTCTGTAGCTCTGCCTACCCTCTCTGGCAGACCAACCACTGCTGGGTGAAGGTAAATGTGTCACTAACTTGCACCACTCACACACACACACACACACACACGGTTCATAATACTTCAAATGTAAGGCCTTTTATCAGTGGGCCATAGGCTCAGTCTCCATTGTGTTGCATCATTCAGCAATAGATAGTCACTTAAACAGACATTTCCCTAAATGAAATATGCAGGATTACTACTTTAAAGGATTTGTGGTTACGTTTCTGGGATGACTACTTGTCATAATTTCTCCACCTTTTAATTCATGGACAAGTCTAATCAAAGACTGATGTAGCCCTGAAGTATGGGACCCCAAGGAGTCAGTATGACTTACAAGGATATGCAAACCACTTCTCACTTTTCATGATGGTTGGGCCTCGAGCGGAACTAGTTGAAGAAGCAGAGCAGCTCTTTCACACTATTTTAATAAATAAATTGTCGCTTTAGGTCACACAACTCCCTTGAGCAACATCCCTTTATGGAGATGACCCATGCCTGCTGAAATATTCCAGACAGTTTTAGCACCTAGTCTTCCCCTGTGAATCGCCACAGTCAGCATTTACCAGAACGTCCTGCTGTGGGGCCAACTGCCAAGTGCATTTATCACGATATCGATGATATTGTGAGTTCCTCTAAGTGGCGAATGCAGGTGCTTTGGCACTCCTTACTCCAATGCCCGGAGGTGTAACACCCCCAACGCTGCATTATTTAAATCTGTTACAGAATGTATTTTTCCTGTCAAATGAGATTCTTTTAGGTCTGCTTTACATCTGAGGCTCTTGGGGGTGCGGTGCTTGCATTGGCCAGCAGGTGGAGAAGTTTTCATGGACTGTTCTACCCTCCAGCCCCCACCCCTGTCCCTCCTCTGTCTGTCTCATGCTGCCCCTGATGAAAGGAGTTCCTGCACAAACTTCATTCCTCTCCACAGAGGGAGAACATATGTTGGGGGGAGCAGACAAACAAAGCTCTCAGACTGGATTTTTCTTTGTTGGTGGACTGCTTCTCTCAAGTCAGGGTCTGCATGCGTTTGCATCTCCTCATCAGGGTGGGTGACTGTCAAAGTTTGAGTGTGAAGGGTAAACCTGATTGCATCCGCTCGTGGACATGGATACATCCTCTGCCGTGAGCTCTCTTCTCCTGGCCCTCCTGCTGTCCCTCCATCTGCAGTGCCGCCTCCTCGCCTGGGCCGCAATGGACTCTTGCTACGACGACGAGGGGGCCCCAAGCCGCTGCATGCCCAAGTTCGAGAACGTTGCCTTCAATCGCACTGTGCTGGCGTCGAACGTGTGCGGCTCCACACCTGAGGACTACTGCATGCAGACCGGCTCGACGCGCTCCTGCCACGCCTGTGACATGTCAGACCCGGAGCTGAGCCACAATGCCAGCCTCCTGACAGACTTCAACCGGAATGAGGAGCCCACGTGGTGGCAGAGCCAGTCCATGTACTATGGTATCCAGCACCCCAATTCTGTCAACATCACCCTGCACCTGGGTAAGAGCACGGCGGCACGTCCTCCGTTCAGTCTGACCCCCAGCATTCTTCGCTTTGACTTTCCTCAACTCGCAGTGTACTTTACCGCCAGGCTGAGTGATCGAGGTCAAATATGTGTCCGCTCAGGGTTAAACTGTGGTGTCTGCACTTTTGATGTGGTGCTGCGTAATGTCCTATTTTATTTGAACAGGCTTCTCTTGTGCTCTGCCTTTGCAACATCCACCCACAGGATATGAATGTCAGATTGTTCCCTGTCTTAAGAGGCTGGTTGTTGGGTTTCACAGGAGCTCATGTTAGTTTTCCCCAAATCAGTTGAGTTTAAGTCTCATCAGTGTTTAACTTTTCCTCTTCTCTGCAACAAACTACCTTTCCACTGTGTACTGGCAGCCAATTGATGGGGAAATCTTTAATGCAAAACAGCTGTGCTTAACAACACATGACTCGTATTATTCCGTCCCTGGGCTGTCTTAATAAAAAAGAAAGACTTTGGCTCAGACGTGGCTTAGATTTGGAGTGTCTGTGAGCGCACAGCCACAAGGGCATGTCTGAGAATGGTTGGATTTAAAGTGGATGAAGAGGACACATTTGAATCTGACATGCCCAGATAACAACTGAGTGATGGCCCAGCATTGGCCTGCTTTTACTTTCATCCAGCCCACATGCCGCCATGGAGTATTGGTGATGGACCCATTCGAATCTGAGTTGTGACTGTATTGGCTGCTTCAGCACAGTCACAACTCCAGCTGAAAAGGCTTTTTTTTAAAGGTGTGTTTTGGGCCAGAACTTGTGTATAATAGATCCATGACACAACCTTCACGGCCTCATGTTTCCATTATGATTGGAGCCAGGCCATCAACCTTTGTGGAACCATTATGGCTTCGAAAACCACATTTCACGTGTTGTCTCATGACAAAATTAATCTTAAATAATGAAATGGCTCATTTCACTGTTTTCATTTCACCTGTAACAACTATGCAATACAACTAACTGTAAATTGAACAGAAGCCATTTGGTGTTTTTACAGAAAAGACAGGTAGTAAGCAGTTGATCACCTGCAGAAAATCGCCAAGTTTGGCAGCAAAAACACTATGATAAGGAAAAGAGAACTGGCTGAAGTTAGCAAGGCATTTACATAAAACGCATTTGGAATTCAAAAGATACACTTATTCTCCAGGGAGCTAAATTTCATTAACCCCCCCAGCCAGAGTCATTTTTGCATAGCCAGGCACTGGGTCAGCAGGTCTACTGTCACTTGTCACAAATCATGAAAGTTTTCCCTTCACTTTGATGAAAGTTTTCACAAAACATTTGGAGGGAGAATCCCTCAGAAATGTATTTTAAACTCATTTTTAAACAAGTTGTTGTAGTGTGTCAAACTTAATTGTAACCAAATGTATACAGCTAACTATCTAAGCAACAGACAGATTGTCTTGGCTGCATTATTTTAAACCAACAGGTTTAAAAATTCCTTTGCAGGAAAACGTGCAACTATAGTACACCTGAGACAGGCTTTATTTGTGCATTTTCCTTTAGCAGTGGTTTTAATTGACACAATTAATGATACAGCAGAAGGCACTACTGCACTGCTGAGTAAAATTAAGATGTTGAATACTGATGGAAAAGAGCGAAAAAGAGAGCATAATGATTTAGGAAAAAGAAGCGGATTCATAATTAGAATATCTTACAGCATTTTGTGAAACGAGCCAAACTCCCACAGCCAGCTTTCGTGTTGTTGGTACAAATTATGTCAACATGGTGTTGTTCCAGCATTATGGTGATTCTCTCACAGTAGTTCTGTTTGGACATTTTTGGTTCTGAAATGAAAAGTCGATTTTATGCCAGTATTAGATCTGTGTCAAGTAACGCATGGTTAGAACAAGGATAGGTTTAAGTTGGGTTATAGTTAGATCAGGCAAGATACATAAATGGGCTTCGGGTATAATCTTAGTAAAACATCCAAATTTCACTTGGATTGTGCTGGGAACCTGGGTTTTCACAGCTCAAAGCAAATATGCGACCATGCAGCACTTTCTCCACGCTGCATTACTCCTGCATTAGTAATACACGTTTTTAGGATTAGCTCCATCACACACTCTGGTCCTGTGAGAGAATGCAATTGACTCACTTTTGTACACTGCGTACATATTTGCATTTGAAGACATTCCTCATTTCACAAAATTTTATGAGACCAGCTTGAGCCATTAGCATCATTATCCCATTACCATGCTGTGAAAAACTGCTGAAATAAGTAACAGACCACATTTGTCACTTTAACTGAATTAAACTGTGGCGATTAATGTTACAAAGCATTAATACAAATCTTTCTATGAAATTACCTTTCCCACTTCCATTTATTTGCTGAGCTGTGTTTTTCTGTGTGTGTGTGTGTGTGTGTG
>JAOXYL010000042.1:10848219-10863179 GCA_028564955.1 Terapon puta
TTTCTTTCTTTCTTTCTTTCTTTCTTTCTTTCTTTTCAGATTACCAAATAAAAAATGTTCAGTTTGTCACATACTTGTGCAGAGTTGTGATTTATTGCCTTCTCTTCAAAAAGACATCGGATCCCTCTAATTACAATCTTTACACATGAAGGTGTAAACAAGAGGACATTTTTGTTGTTGTAGGCATGTTGAGCAGTCAGTTACACCGTCTTATCATGAAGTTTAATCACAGTGTGGAGTGAGGTGTGTTTTAATCTGCATTATTTGACACTTAAGGTGTGATAATACTTGAAACAATGCAAAAAAACCCCACCTTGTTGTGTGAGTTTGCTGTTAATGTTGTTTACTTTCTTCCATTCTTTTTCCAGATTAAATCTATTTATCAACTATTGGATGAATGGGCACAAAATTTTTATTCAGGGTTCTTAGACTATTAGTTCCTATAGAGCCAGCATGAGGTCAAACCTTTTGTCGAGTGCTTTAGTTTTTGACCAGATGCCTGCAAAGGTAGCATTCCCATCTTCCTCAACTACTTAGACCACGCTGACCCAGAAAAAAATGTTAAGGACTGAACAAAATGTTGCTGTCTACCAATTTGTATTGCAATAAAAGTTATTCATGACAGTGAAATGACTTTCATTATGTTTCAACAGAAAAATAACAGGGTTCGTCTTAATATCTTTTGAACCTTTGCCATACTTCAGTGACTTCAAATTAAAGTTTTCAGTACATTGAAAAAGAAAAATCATCCCTCATTGAAACACAACACCTCTTCTCATTCTGGCTTCTGAGGAGGAGGCAGAGCTGTTCCAGTAAACACCTTCATGATTCAGCCCATTGAACTGGTCGTGTTTTTTTATACTTCAGAAGGCTCATCCAAAAAGTCTCGGTCAGTTTGGTTATCTGGGAGAGTTTGATTCCCAGGTGTGTCCGTCCACGGCTCCAACTCGTCCCAGTCTCTCCCCGTCCAGGTCAGCAGCATTGTCGCTTTCACACCGAATGAGGAACAGCCGCTTTCGATGTCTGTTCCTCAGGTCACCATCTCCGTGATCTTTCCCACTGCTCTGTGTATGTGGGACTGCTGTGACCAGCTCCATGGAAAAATCGATTAATTAATGCTTTAGTCAGTATGTGAGAAAAGCTCAATAGTTCTCAGTTTCTAAGAAAATAACTAGATTTGGGTGTGCATGTCTGCCTGTAGATAAATCTATTGTATTCTAGAGGTGGTAGTTCTTGGAGATACAACTTTCGGACAATAACAACATCATATCTTCACTGAGGTCGAATGTAAATAATGATTACATAAATTACTGCCCTAAATTACTGAATGATTAATTTCCTGTGTTCAAAATGATTAAGATGACTATCCAAACTCCCTATAAGATTTCATACATTCACATGTTTTACCTAACATCATGTTTATTATTGTTGAATACACATTATTATCGTATTTATGACTGGTGTGATGCAAAAAATGCTCCCAAAGCATCAATTACCTTCTAAGCAGGTTTTTAATATTAATAATGTTGCTTCGCTCTGTTAGAATAATTGCTTCTTCATTTGTACTGTTTAATGACTTGCTGTCTCAGCAGGTGTGCAACTTCCATTCAAACAACTTAAGTCTTTGATTCCTCCTTTTGATTATAATTGCTGTACATACACAAGCCAAGTCTTTTATTTCCTAGTCAGTCTAGAAAAAATATCTTTTCCTATTGGCCCTTTTTTTTCCCTTTTCCTGCTGAAGCCTAATAAAGTAGACCTAATAGGGGGTTTGCTATAAGTATAGAAGCCTTACTTACATTAAAACCTGACTATTAATGGTGTTGTTGGCTGTATTTCAGTATGCTTTGGGTGACATCGACCCGCTGATTATAAAGCTGTGGGAGATCAATATAAGCCAAGAATACATAGATTGGGTGGCAAATCTCTCAGCACATCTGCCAAACACCCTCTCTCCTTCACTCCGCCCCCTCCTCTCCACCTTCCTCCTAAACAACAAGATGAGAAGACCCATAATTGAGTGTGATCTGTTCTCCCATTAGAATAAAAGGCGGATCAATTGCACCATTTCTTTCATTAAATCTCTCATTCCCCCTCTATTTTAAGGGTGATGGGACAGATGGGTGAGGTGAGCGAAGGCAAAAAAACACATCAGCCGCCCTCTTTAATGCAAAAACAAAGCCGGTAGAATGCAAAAGAGTTTTCTTTTTTCGCCTGGTGAATCATAGAAAAAAGGCAAGGAGGTGGGGCGGACTCCTCTTTAATGGTGACATACTGATTCCCGCTTGATCTACAAATACTTGAAAAACAAGACGGAAACAGGCTGCTCAATACAAGGGACGGACTTAGGGCAGCGCTCAAAAAATATACAACAGCACTATGTATTGAATAGACGATGAAGGGCGTAAAAAGGAAACAGGGAAGGATGTACTTGCTATGATATAATAGTAATTTGCTTTAAACAATAAATACACCGCCTTACACAAATCCAAAACGATTACTTTCTTGTGCTGCGTAAAGAGTACGTAGTTTGCTTTATTCCACCAGGATAATCCTCTCAGTGTCAGTACTGCAGCTACATGTATTAGAAACAAAAGGACTATTAAAAAGCATCAAACAGTCGGTACAGCCTGTTAATCAAACATGATGGTGTCGCCACTACATCTGTGCCATTTTCTCTGCTCAGGAATCACACTCATGGGTCTATTTTAAATAAAATAAATGATAAATTGATACCTTTTTGTGGTTATTATATGCCACTTGCATATTACTAAAGCTACGGACCCAACTACTTAACACTGGTAACAAACACTTTGTTTACTGTGGCCATTCATTAAGTTCTCTCATTACATGTACAGTGTAATCCAGGAACACTTAAAAAAAACTTTATAAATTCATGAGGTCATCACTTAAAATCTGCCAAAGGTGTGATTACAAAAGAGCGGAGGAGCACAGCCGCTTGTTGATCGGCTCGGAGAAATGCACTCCCGGTGTAAACAGCTGCTGCTCACGTGAGATTTGTCATATCACAACCTTTTTCTGGCGCTGTGTCCCAGGTGTAAGCCCGCAGGCAGCGGAGAGAGAGCAGGAAAGGACCTGGAAGTAATCGTTCAAATTTCAAGGCCCTCTATCCTACTGACTGCTGCTTTAAGTGCCACGTTTTTAGCACATTTATAAACCTTTTTCCACTTTCAATTAGCCACGCATCACCTTTTAACTCATGTCGTGCTGTGGTAAAACGGCTAGAGAACAATCTGCGCCACCCTGCAGTTAGATGTGCTGGAAAGAACTTTTTTATTCCTCAAAATAGACCACTTGTGCAAACAGACCAAACGTGGCAGTGCTGTGATTGTGGTTACTGATTAGCCTCCATATATGCAGCTCCACAATAAACCTTAAAGAATGCTGTTAAGCAGGCTAATTGTGTTTTTATATAAAGTTGACGGAACCAGAGTAAACGTTTCAAGCACTTTAATGCCCAGATTTTTTCTTTTCTTTTCCAGCATTGTTTCTAGCAATATTGCATTTATATAGACACGAGCAGTGATCCAGCTAATGCAGTAAAATCAGACTCTGGAGGACATAGCATACCGTATTTTGTCCATCTGATTGGGACTGTATTTTTATGCCAGACAGTCAGAACGCTTTGACCAACGACCGTTTACACTGCATTTAAAATTCAACATCAGCAGTAATGAGTCTTTGAATAAGCTCTGAGGCGTCGTTGCTCGTAGAGTACATTAAATCGGGGCTGTGAAAAAGCCACTTCTCTAATAAACATATGTTTTTAAAAAAATGCCTCAGTGACAGATAATAGAGTGCGGACAGATAACTTAAAGGATTTTTTTATTCATAAAAATTACATTTATCAATTGGCTTTTCCGCAGGGAGATGAAGATTGGACATTGTGTCAGGGGGTTAAGACTGTGCTCTTTACATACAGATTGTCAACAGAGCATAAAATGATCCCTGTTCCTCTCTGTGGCATGTCAGTGGGCCATTTCCTCTGCATATGGCTCATACAGGGCCATGCATATTTCATGAGGCTTAAAACAGGAATTGCATCCTCCCTGTTTTATTAGCATTTTAATCCCTTTGCAGATTTGCCGCTTGTGTCTCAGTTTGAGGAGCGCGTAGTTTCAATATAGAGACTTCACACGCTTCATCTGCTGCTTTTGAAATATATCCTCTTGTCGTTTTGAGAGGTCAAAGCAAAATTACAATAAAAAAACACTGGTGACACGCAGGTGTTTTTGTCTCTCATGTATATGTCAGCCACGTAAATCCAGTGTTCTGTGATACAGCGGTGATCTAAAGTGGTGTGTTTTCATTGCCAAGCGATTTTTTTTTCTTTTTGGAATAAACCCGGCTCACCTTGTAACATGGCATTTAGATGTTCTCTCTGAAGTAATGGCTTACTTCAAACAGGACTCTGTTGTCAAGTTTGTAAAGCTCCCTTTTTTTCCAATAATCACGTGGAAGATGAAAGCTGCTTTTTGAATTCTAATTTAATTTGTTCAGTCATCCATTAAAACGGTTTGTCTGTCTCCCCTGCCACCAGTCCATCCTCTCTCTCTCTCTCTCTCTCTCTCTCTCTCTCTCTCTCACTCTCTCTCTCGAAAGCTGTGTGGCAAATTGGAGCTCCGGCGTTGAATGACAATGAGTAAAAGGGGGAAAAAATACATATTGAGGGCACAGTGAACTTAAGCAATTAAATTAAAAAGTTATTAACTTTGGAATGAGGGACACTGCTCTCTTTCCCGCCACCGCCTGCAGCCAGAAGCTGCAGAGTTCAAGGAAACAGGCTGAAACAGAATGAAGGGGAAAGGCAGCAGACGTGTAGAGAAAAAAAAAGAAAGGCAGAGACAGACGGGTGGGGAGGGACAGGAGAGATTTTAGAGGTGAAGGTGAAGGTTATAAGGCCCCGAGCAGAGATATCCTCTAAAACTGTGTTTGATGTGGCCATAAACCATCCTGCATGCACCCCGGTGCATGTCTGTGCGCGTATGCACCTGCTCATTTGATCATTAGGCCTTTATTGTCCCAAGTAAGAGACTGGCTCGCTGCCACCCTCGACGCCTTACCCTATCCCTAAGTCAGCATCATTGTAGCATTGTGGGCCCAAATTCCAAGGGAGTGAGAATCAAAGTTAATTAAGCTTTTGCTGTGGTTTGCACAAATAATAAGTAATTGGCTGACTACTAATTAACCCTAAGAAACTGCTTCCTTTCAGCTCAGTAAGTGATATTTGGAATCATGTCTGCTCTTCCTTACACAATTAGCACTGTTTTACCAAGCATAGCTAATAACTCTTCCATATGATAATGATCTCATGCTCTGTGATAAATGGCGGAGAGTGTTCGCCTCCGTGGTGTGTGAGGATTTTGAAACGCTAACAATGCATTTAAAACATTTTATCATCTGCAGTATATGTGTGTGTGGGGGTGTGTGTGTGTTAAAGCATGAGAGCAGCAATGCAGCAGCGGCGACCCTCATTAGCAGAGGCTTGAATTCTCCGGCATTTTAACATTTATAATCATCGGTTTGTGGCAATCATTTATTTAATAATCTAACAAAAAGGGCAGGGCATGTCCATCACGTCCTTCCCTTGTTATTTATTGGCAACACCAAAGATTTCATCACATAAGAAAATAAAAAAAAATAAAGTTTGATTCCTGTAGTTTGAAGGTTGGCCTAAAACAAATCCTAGTTGAGGGTACTTCTAATGAGTGCACATTTTTCAGTGGGGGTTTGTGAAAATTTGAAGTTTGTTTCTTCTGCTACATGACTCTTGATGTTGAATGAAAATGAGAATGAATCCTTAAGATGTTGGAGATGATCTGCTCACTCTTCATCCACTATCACCAGCAGGTCAAACATTTTAATTATACAATGTAATATCTCTGCATTTACAGTATGAAATGGTGTGACATGATATTTCATTCCCTTCAATGTTTTCACACCCAAAAAACTTGAGGACTTCCCTGCTCCAGCTCTATATTCATATTCAGTACTCTAGCACCTCACTTACTGTATTACGGGACATCTATTATCATTGTAAAAGCGTTATTAGACATGCTCATTGTACTTTAGAAGACATTTTGTCAGCATGTTGCACAGGATACCCTGTGCTCTTTCTTACTTTGTCCTCATTACTCGTCTCCCTTGGAAAATTAAACCATTTACCGTCCATTTCTTCACCCGCACTGCCATTCATTTACCTTAATTTGTTACCTTGCAGCAAGGTTTGCGCAGCTCCAAAGTCCTTCTCATAAAGAATAAATGAAAATCACGTCATATTCAGGTAGTGTAAAGGGAAATGAGAAATGAGTGTCTCTTTTCCTTGGAAACTGCAGTGTATCAGGGTCATTTGGTGCTGTCCAAACCCCATTAGCCAGTGGAGCCATGTCAAGCGGGGGCAAAGTCGATAAGCAAGGGCTGGAAACAATAGCATTGCAGCCGACTGTACTCTGTTCTGCAACTCTGTAGTTACGGTTAGTGCAAAATAACAGCTCTATGGCTCTCAATAGACTGCTGAGGCACAGAACTGTCTGGAAATCCTGAAGTGCACTCCAGCTAGCAGAAGAGTGCAGAGATAAGGCTGGCAGAGGTAAAGGAAGGAAAATAAAGAAACAACTATTAGGTGAAATCAGAGGGCATTTTAGGTAATAGCTGAATGAGTGACGGCTGCAGAGAAGTCAGGATTGTTTTGAAAGAGAGCCATAGGCGTAATTAAAATTAAAAAAAGTACAACATCTCTTTAAAGATACATTTTAATTAGAGATGTTTATGCACTGAGCAAGTGATGGCACATTGCTGACTATACCAACCTTCAGTCTGAATTACCCTCTTATTAAAAGAGACCCACAGGTGGCGCTGAAGTCCAGTAGTCAAACTGACACCATCCATTGCGAGGGTTAATCCGATCAGAAACACGTGCGTAGCACATTGACGCCAGATGTTCCAATAAGGGGTTATGACCTCTTCAAGCCCCAGCAGTATGTCTCTTGGAACTTGAGGCATGGACCACGCAGGTGGTCTGAATCCCAGGACCCTCTCCTTTGAAACAGCTTTTGAGCTGATAGAAAGAGAAAGCCCCTGAGAAAGAGCTCTTTTCAAGATAACTTTTATTTCCAAACTTTTACTGCAGTGATCAGGCTTTTTAAGCTGAGAGAGATCACATTAGGTACCTGTGAAAAGAGCCGCAGAGGGCTCAGTAATGTCATCTCTGTTATATGTCTAGCTACTAACCAATTAAGCCACTTTCTCTACTTACTGAGCAAAGAGTAATGCTTAACTGTACTGTTTTACATGGTAACTATTATGAAGCTAAAGAATCCAAATGTTACATTTGCCTAACGCTCATTAGTTACAACACAGACGGTGATGGGCCGCTGCAGTTTATAGCACCAAATGAGCTGTAACTTATGTAACTTACTTACTTCCAGAGAGCTGTTGTTGTACTTTTAGACATTTAATACCTGTTTGAGATTGATAAGCCACAAAAGTTGACTACCTCAGATCTTCTTCTGACTTGATGGCGCATTTTGTCAACAGGGACTATTTTGAAAATGATCTGCACTGATGTCTTTAGTACAATATGCCCCAACAAAGGAAATCATTCAGTTCAGGATACCAAACAGCAACCCTTTTGATGATAGAAACAAAATGTACCACAGAAGCTTACGGGACTGCCGTTGCTTTTGCAGGTATTTGGCCGTACATCAAAGTTTTGACCCCAAGGGTAGCACTAGATCAAAAGTTAAGGCATCACCAAAGTAATTAGAATCTTTTCCGAGGGGACACATGCAATCTATCTGAAGGTTTTTCACACAAAACCACATGGCAACCTCATACTGACACTAAAGGAAAAAGTCAGGGGATTACCAAAGTTACACTCCATAACTACTTTTACCACAACTAATAGCAATCCATCCAATAGTTGTCAACATATTTCATTGAAAGCCTAAAAGTGCTGGTGAGTTATAGCATGGTATATGTCGTACACTCCACGAAACGACAAGAGAACTAGGCAAAGTATACATGATTTGTAAAATATATAAAATTGGTGCTTAATAGACAAAGACAGACGAAACCCAGTCCAATCTGATGGGTGCTGTCTGATGGACCGCGGCACTACAAAGACACTTGAACTGTAGCACTTGAGAAAAACATGAATGAATCAACTCATCACACATGGTTTTAGTCCAAGGCCCATCCGCTCCAATCTCCTCCGTTCCCACTGCCACACTTCAAAGACACCTCTGGGGAGAAGCTTCAAAACGTACAGCATTACAAGCTTTTTTTTTTTTTTTTCTTAGGACTGCCACAGAGTCCCAGCCAAGAAACAGACAGAAAGTTTCTCTGCAGCTATCTGTTTTAAAGTTGGTTCTGTTCACGGCTAAGAGATTCCTTGTGTGTCATTTGTTCTCCCTTTACCTGGCCTCGCTTTTATCTTCCGCCCCACTATTGCGCTTCCCGTTAGCTTTTCCTCTGTTTGTGTTATCCCTCTTCACTTTCTTCTCCCTCTCCTGCTTCATCCTGTCTTTACCTTTGCAGTGGGCTCAAACAGAGGAGCTTAAATCATATCAGGGATGGGAGCTTTGCCACGTGCCATCCATTATACCGAAGCAGTGCCGCAGTGTTGTCTCTTTCCTCATGTTTTTTTCATATTTCGGCTTTTGTCTCCATTAATCCCCTCTTTTCTTCGCCCCTCTTTCTGACATTAACTCAATTTCCTACACCACACTCATTATCTCCCCATTACATCTGCTCTCTCCCTCGCCGTAACGCCGTCACCCCTGTCTCCCTCCTTCCTTGATCCACTGGCTCTCCAACTTTTCTTTTTGCTCTGTCAACTTTTGCTGTTGTACACATCCCCCGCTCTTCTTGGCCCTCTTAACTAAAGCCCAGCTGGTGTTCCTTTCTTCCTGACTTCCTGTGTGCTTCCTCATACCGTCAAGAGTGGCAACAGCAACACACGCCGACTCTCCAACTTAGCTTCCCTGCCTTTTTTCTCTTTTCCAGGAATGGGTGACAGCCACTGACCTGCTCATCTCCTTGGACAGGCTTAACACCTTTGGAGACGAGTTCTTCAAGGACGCTAAAGTGTTGCAGTCGTACTTCTATGCCATCTCTGATTTCTCTGTGGGTGGCAGGTAAGAGACATTGGAAAATGTGCCATCCAGCACCGCCTCGCCCTGCGTAGCCAAGATTATGTGTGAAATGTTAAAAAAAAATATTTTCTTTAGAGCTTAACATTGAGCTTTGGCCCCTGAATTGGTGGTCGAAAGAAATGTTAAAAACTCTAAAGCTTTGTGGTATGAAAGTGTCATAGAGGCTTTTTTACTTAAGAAATTCTGAATTTCCACCATCCAACTATTTCAAACATAATGTAACGCAGGCCCTGTCTTTTACAAAATGCATTTATATAATACTAATTGGTTTTGCCCAATATGCCTTAGAGGAAACACAATTGCTGCATAAGGAGAGCACTTTACAGATATGCCTAAAATAAAATCTTCTCTATGTGTTATAAAACACCAAAAAAGCATAATCCAGGCAGTGCGACTTTTCCTTCACAATGTACCTGAAAGCTCAAATGTGTCGCCTGAGAACTAAATTTTTTGGATACAGAGTCGTGCAACACATGGGTATTGTCTGAGTACAAAGCAAAACAAGCAATCAAAACCTTTTCCTAGACAGCTGTTTGGAAAAGCGATAAAAAACAAACACCCCGCTGTCTGTCAAGTGGCCATCAGCTGAGAATAGACCAAGATAATCCTCCATTCCCCTTCCACTTCTTTTGGTTTATTACTCAAAGTAATGAGAGAGGACATGGCGCCAAGGACCAGGCTGCACCTTGGCACTGCAGATAGAAGGGGACGATTAAGTAGTCGGGATGAAGCCTTCAGAAAGAATATAAATTTGATCTGACACCTGTCATAATCACTTAGGATCACCGCGGCGGCATGACAAATCACCCGCCAATGCCACAACACTTGGGGGAGAGACCCACATGACAACATGTTAGCCTTGTACAAGTGCCGTCTGTACACACGCCTTTACACCTCAGTGCTGCACCTCACTAAGTCGGCCAGTCCTGCTCCCAGATGTCGTGATTTGCATCGACTATCAACGCAACCATAACCCAATGTGGACAGCTTCAGAGATAAATGTGCTAGTACTGTGTTGATGACAATCCACATATGTGGAAAAATGCAGTTTATGCATTTTTTCCAATTCTGGGACAACATGAGGATCCCCATATTGCACATCCCTTTTTTTTTGTTGCCTGTACAGTTCGGGTCATCTCCCTCATAGCATATTCCCTTAGAATTATCACCAGCAGCTCACGTCTACCCCAGCAGGAAGATGCAATATGTGGACTAGAAGCCCTTTGGAGTTAGGTGTTGTCGTCTCAGCAACAACAGAAATAACTGGGTCTAAGCCTCAGGCAAGCATGCGTCTGGATCCGGGACAGCTGGCTAAATTTGACAGAGCCTGCCACTCAGCGACAAGTCCCTGTCCCCTATCACAGCCACTCGACAAAACCTGACAACACTGCCAGGAAATATCACACACAGGGAGGCGTAGCTGCCGCCGTGCTTCAGCGGAAATGATAGGCTTTCTGTGTGCAGGGTAAAAATGAAACAAGCAGATATTAACCATCTTCTTTTGAAAATTGACTTTGAGAAATTTTGTTTATCTCACATTTATCCACTTCACGTTTTTACAGTCAGAAAACGTTCACTGATCATAGATAGATCCTTGTTGCTATTTCTTACACTCTTGGACAGTGCGGGCATATTAGCACAGTCGACCAGTGCAGTTGCTGAAGGGGAATGAAAACCGCACCTCATTTCAGGCCATGTTTATGCTGGCGAAAGATAATACGAAGTGACAACTCCTTACGGTGGAAATACCAGCTCACTTTCACCTCTCCTCTGCCTCCTACTCCATTCACTGTGCGCATAAGTACGTTGACACTTGAGTCTGCGTGGGGCAGCGAAAAGAGAGAAGGAGAGAGGGAAAGTCGGACTTGCACCTTTTACACAGCCATGTGTCTGTGTCTCCCTCAGATGTAAGTGCAACGGTCACGCCAGCGAGTGCAGCGAGGGGGAACACGGTGGCCTGGTCTGTTCCTGCCAGCATCACACAGTGGGAGATGACTGCCAGAGATGTCACCCCTTTTACCAGGACAGACCCTGGGCCAGGGCCACTGGGGACTCCGCCAACGAGTGTTTGAGTGAGTATCCTACTTCTGGGTCGCAAACCCGCCGCTCGCAGCCCACTGCAAAATCCACAGGTCCGGTGCAGAATTCAGGTGACAAGCTAAGGCTGTCAGAGGTCTAAAAAAAAAATCCATCTGCGTGCCACCTTACATCGATCTCCGCTCTTAAAATCTTTGCTCATGTGCAGCTTTTGCATTTGCTGCTTGAGCGGGTAGATTCTGCGCTCCATCACTATGGAAGAAAAGAAGATTACTGTCTGACAATCAGTATGGTAATCAAGTGTTCCTGAAATTAAACTTCATTGATACTCATTATGCCGTAAATTGAACGGTATTTTATTATGTTATCACTTTTCAAGCAAAAACAAACAGTGATGAAATCAATTTTGTGGCTGCACGACAGCACATAATCATCATTTTAAATCAGCCTCTGTGTTATATGGGCTTTTATGTGCGAATACACACGCGTCGTTGGTATGCACATATGCTTCTGTATGTGTGAATTAGCATGGGTATTATCGGTTTTGGCTCATCACGCTATGCACTCTTACTGAATGCTGTCGAGGATGAATTGTAATTGGCTGAGGGATAAAAACCATAAGAGGCGAGTGACTCACAAATTGTATTTGTTTAGTTTTTTTCCTTTTTTTCCTTTTTTTTTTTTTGCTGAATTCTATTAAGCGGCAAGCTTGTTTTAATTACTCTTACTCTTGGTTCCAAGCAGATGGCGTCTTAAATAGAGTACTGCACCGAACTTAATCAATGTAGTATATTAATAAATAAACACACGCCATATAAAAGAGACGCAGAATGTGGAGGCATAATAATGAATGCTCAGTGTAATTGCACATCTCTATCTGGCACAAAACTCATTTAGCCTCAGTTTGCCCCATCAACCTTTTATATTGTGTGTCAGGCACTGGAACAGCCACCATATTCTCTCCATGTTTGGGCAAAACATTCTGACAATGGACATTGTTTCATGTGCTCATGATAATGATCGGCAAATGTGCATCAAGGAAATTAAAGGCACTAAATGCCCCAAGTGCTGATAAATAAGCTAAACAGAAACCGAGTAAACAATAAAGTTGTACAACTTGATCAACGGTGGAAATTGGGTTTGTTTTTGTGTTTTAAGACTAAATAAGACACTTAAGAGTTGTGTCGCGGTGAGTGGTGAAATAAAAAGCTTAAAGGATAACTGTCAATTAGCATCCCAAACCTAAACGACAAAAGAAACAAGAATAAACACCTTAGTTAAAAAAATTGCTAAATGATTTTTCTTCTCTTAGATAACCGTCTCAAATGAGCTTAACTAAGCTATCTATGTTGCAGACTTATCATAGTTTTTATATATTTTTCTCTTTTAGAATAAAATAGGAATGTTGCTCTACTTGTATTGTACATTTTGAAACTACATGCAGTGCAGACATGCTACCAAGACTACCAGGAGATCAACCAATGTCAAGATGGTCCCAACCCTCTACTTGCTAGTCATGGGAGACACGTCTTCATGCTAACAAACACAGGCTGAGGTGTCAGAGGTCTAAGGTGTGAAACATGTGGGCTGAGACCCTTAGTTATATACCTGATATCACATTGGGGGAGCAGCACCATTTGCAGCTTGAAACTGCCTTGGCTGCATGTAATTTCAGACTACTCGGAAATAAGGCTGAGGCAATGAGGTGCATTTTCAGAATATATAAAGCAGGACTAATGGAACAGAGGGAACATGATCTTTGGATTTTCAGGAACTGAGATAAAAAAACGAAAAGGAAAGTATCGTAAGACATTCCTTTTAGAGCGCACATTAATATACAGTATAAAAGCCAATGCATTTGCACATTACCTTTTTACATAGCCAACTGTGTGTTGACCTGTTATTGGTTACTGTGGCACTTATTTGCACACGGAGTACGTTGATCTTCTGTTATTACTCGCTTTTGACAAGGAAAATGCCACGAATAATCACAGTGGTAGGAAGGTGTGATGCTTCTCATAAATTTAAGGTCTTTTGACCCAGAAGCTGAAGAACATCAGTGCGGAGAGTAACAGTTTTGCTTCCGATACGCTAATTGTTTTCAGTATCATGTATGCTGGTAACTCCTATAAACAATACATAAAAATTATTATTATTATTCTGATAAAATATGACCTTTTCTGACTTCTTCCATCTATATTATCTGCATTCACTGTGAAAAGGCTGCTATTAGGATACATACCCACAACACTGTAGTTATGTAAGTGGGTTGATATAGTTTAACATTATTACACTGTCATCAACAAAGCAGTGGTGCAAAACTGGTACATGTGAAGCCGCTGTTCGTTCCCAGTTTGCGGTTTGCACCTGACAGTCAACTCTTTTTAAACTAGTCTTTTTTTTGTTTTTTTTTTTTGTCCACGATTGTTCCCTGACCTTGTCCATTTGATTACTCTGGCAACCATGACAACAGAGCAGTGATTCCTTTACTTTTCCACGTACTTACTTCAAGCCAAACAGCGAAAGTCATTTTTGCACCTAAACCCAACCAAACATCGACGCACATCTTAAACAGTGTTTTATCTCTGCAAAACCAAAAAGGTGTGAGATTATTTGTATATACAGAGTGGGAAAAAATATGCCAGTTGCTTCTTTTAGAGCATGACCTTTTGTTATTTTATAAAAGCTCCATTAAAATGCTTTGGTCTCAGCTGTGGAAAAACACTGTGAACAGAGCTTTGAGGGAAAAAAAAAATGGAACTGCAGTACTTTTTCATAATAGACGTGATCAGCATTCAGAGGGCCTGAAAGACTTGCATACTGATGCAGCTGATTGATTAAATTAGCTGATGGAAATGCGAGATTTACCCGGGACATGACTTAAAACGAACATACGGGAGAGCGTGGCGGGGAGTGGAGCCCCAAAACTATTTCAGTTAAAGAATGTCATGTAAGAGTTTTAATCGCATTTCTTCAACGCCTTTTATTCGGGCGCAGTACAGCAACAACAGCTGACAGCAGAACAACAACAGAACCTGACAGAGATACACTGCGGTTACGTATATGATGATGTACTCATGCAAATAAGAGGCAGCACCTAATTCACAAACGTTTTGCAACATCAACTCCAATTACCGTGACACAAAAAAGACCTTTTGAAAGGTGGAAACAGTCCAATTACGCCAGCTATTTATAATGACTGCTATCGCGGTTTATAGAAACCGACCAGTTCCGACAAATCTGGCAAAGCAGCGTTTTAGCAAATAATCTTTTGGCAGGGGGAATAAACTACCAACAGACTCATGACCTTTTGGGTACCTAGAAAACCATGGGGCCCAAGACGAAGACAATAATTAAGATAAAACCTGAACTCAACAAAATAAACACCAAGTGACATGCATTTAATGAACTGCGTATTTTCTGCATCGGTGTCTTTCGCCTTTTTAACTCCTCAACTGGAAATCCTCTTTATCATGCTCGACTGGCACTGCATGCAGAAAAATCTCACTGCAAGGGGTTTTGAAACTTACTTCTCAGATTTGTTGTTATCTCTGCATTTCAAAATAATTAACTCGCAGCCTCATATCACACACAGACATCCTGGGAAATCCAATTACAGGACACTGTTTATAAAACGTGTGTTTATCTCTGCCGGTGCAGCGTGCGCTTGGATATTCGTACATGTATGCAAATGATATGAATCAAGCATCACGTTGCTCTTAACATTCTGCGTGTCAGGACAAGATA
>JAOXYL010000042.1:10893743-10931918 GCA_028564955.1 Terapon puta
CTCACACTTCCAAACATGTTAAGAATTTGTGCAAGATTGAGCTTTCACACAAAAGCATTAATCCATGTGGCTATCTGGCAGTGTGATCTGCAACAATCTGATGCATCAAAAATAATCATGTTTCCAAAACGGGAATTTACACGTTTCCTAGTGTTCTGCTAAAGGCATCCGAAGGCATAAATAAACATGAATAGAAACACACACACTCCACATCTCTCCTGACTGACAGCATCTGCATTCATAGCCGGTAAATATGTTAACCCGTTAAGTGGCTGTGTGTTCCCACCTGATGCAAAGATCATTTCAAAATCCAATGAAGGAGAAATATACGGGAGCGCTGGGAATCGAGCAGAGGGGATTGATGAGAGGAGGAGGTGAATGGCTTATATAAGGTAGCATCCACTCTCCTCTCTGATGTTCCCTCTGTTCACTCCCTGTTCCCTTGAAACCAGTAGGCGGGGAGGTTTTATTACCTCGCTCGTAGCTATATGTGTACGTCTGCAGCATGTAAGCATAATATTTATGGAACTTCCCCCAGATGCTCAGCCTCTCTTTACAATTGACTGATAAACATTCTGCATCCACTTTGTCACCGGTGATCAGCTGTTCACTGTTTTTAACTGCCTGCAGAAGTGTTTCCGGAAACCACTCATATGACTGCCTTTGAAAGGTAAGGGCCGATGTGCAGCAGCCAACAGAGTGCTAGTAGTAGTGCGTGCATGTGGTCCATCTGGCAATGAGCTCGTTTCTGTCATGGTTTGAAAATTTTCTGTCTTTGATCATAGATCAGGGCCAGCTGAATATATTGAACAGAAAGCATACTTTGCTGCCAGAATGAAAATAAAAATGCTATAGGTGAATGAACAAAGACAGAGGAAACGCAAAGTTGCTATGTGCCAGGGAAAACCTGTGATTTAGCTTTGATTTATTAACCCCTACAGTCCCAGGCCAAAAGCTCAGTTCTTGAGCCACACACATTCACAATACCAATGTGTCAAGGAGGACCAAAGCTGGAAAATTAAAAATGATTTGATGTAAATAACTGAATTTCAGATTTATGAATTTTTAACATGTAATCCAACTAATTGCTGAATTCTGCAGTATTTTAGTACAACTGAAGGGGTCAAAACTCACTTTTAACCAGCAAAACAGCTTTTGTACATGACTAAGTTGTACTAAAAGTAACAAGTCATATCAGGATAGCTTCATGCAGGTAAATGGTAATGGTAACTAACTTTTTAGTGGGCCCTTTCTGTCCCTTTCAATAATGTGTCACAACACATGTGCATATTGTTTTGGGGGGGGTACAGCCAAACATGATAGCTCATTTTTCTTAGATAAGTACTAGATCCATTGATAAATAGACTGAGATATACTCGTCGATTCATGGGCAAGCATTTTATCAGTGGGTGAGACATCCATAGTTTTTCATTATATATTAATGGACAGTTTACAGGCAATCTAATTAAAATGAGTTTTTCAAAGGCTGCATGGCACAATTAGGAAATGCTTTCAGAATATGCTAATAACATGTCAGAATATGCTAATAACACGTCCCCATTCATGTTTTATTTGTCATTTGTATTTTTCACTTACATGCTTGCTGATCCTCCCAGTGCCATATCATTTTTCTCTTGTTCTTTCTCTGTCCCTCACACTGCATTTATGTCTCGCTCTCTCGCTCACCTTGTATCTTTACCTCTGTTCTCACTCCGAGGATACTTGTGTGTGTGCGCGCGTGTGTGTGTATGTGCACACGTGTGTGTCCGGTATTCTTTTGGGCTTTTCTCTCCTGATGATCTCCTCTCATCCACAGCGGAGCAGGCTTAATTACAGTGTGGCTCTCCGTTCTCTGCCTGGTGCAGATTAAAAGGGACACTGACGCTCCATAGGGAAAGCCTGACTGGGAGTTTGTTCACTTTCATGCACACTCTGCTTATCGCTGTCTGACCAGCTCTATTACCATGGCTTTGAGGCCCAGTTTGTAATTGCCTCTCTTTATTACTGTGCCTACATGTCAGGCCAGGGAACAAGGACCCGCTGCATCAATGGAGTGCTTGTGTGGCGAGCCAGGAATGCACACACACACTCTTATGTGCACAGTATCAATGTGAAGCTAAGATTGTGCACAAAATAAAGTTTTTGGAGAGTGAGATCGTGTCGTGCTGAGAACAGTTGACCTAAGACAAATAGAGGCCATCGAGCACTCACGCATGAAAGGCCTGACTTAGGCTGATACGGTCAACAAGCTAAAGGTTTCGCATTTTATTCTTCTTGCCTACCATTGCAAGTTTCATGAATTATAAATGGGTATGCTTTTTATGAATGTGGTTTGTGAAGTTGTAACAAATGCGTTTACTAATAGTTTAAAATAGACTAAGGACTTCATTGAAATGACATGTTGTGCATGGCAAGTGTATTTGGTTGCAGCTGCACTTTTGCACAGTCTTGATGCAAGTAAGAAACAAAGGGAATGTATATAGTCTCTCAACCCTTCCCATCATACTGGCATGACACTTATGATGGTACAGTATGTCAAATTGAAAAAAAACAATTGTATGTTTATTGGAAAATACTGGAAAAAAGACAATTTTTTTAAAGGCAAAAGTCAGTCAAACCCAAATCGCTCTTAAGGGTTAATCAGTGATTGCTGTGTTTTGGACGTAACATGAATTAAACCAATCAGAGTGTCTTTCCCAAATCTCTTTAAAAACCGGGTAGCAGCTCTGTGAGACTTTACCTAAGAGCCCAGTACACATATTTTCAACGATCACACCAGATTGTTAGGTACCACAGGTGTGTTACCTGTAATTGTCTTCCCCCGCGCCTGCACTCAAAGATCAAATGAATATGTTCCTTTATGTCGCTGCTCCTCACCTTTGGGAGCCTTACGCGACACTGGGCGAAGATTTTGCAACACAACATTTCCCGTGTGCAGCTGACACAGCAGCTCTCACCACAGATGCATGATACCTGGAGTAAAACAGGCAGATGTCAGCTGTGCAGCCTGGCTTTGCAGCACATCCTTCAGCAGATGGCAAAGCTCAGTGATCACGACCCTGAATACGTGTTGAAGTCAGCACATTTACATTCTCTTTTTCTCTGCACTGCATGTGTCTGTTGTTGGTGCTCTAAAGACAGTAGTCTTATGTAAAAAGGTAGAGCACGTGTGGAAAAGCCATATGTGTTATTGTCTTAGTAGTGGAGAGTAATTCGACTGCTATAAAAACAACTCCAGTTGTTCAGAAATCAACCCCACAAGGAAATTAACAGCAGTTTTTGCACCGGTAAAATGTGATATTTCCTGCGTTTCATCATAGTTTGTTGGCACCTGATCGCACCGTGTGAACATACAGCAAAGGATGAATCTTCTGTCTTCTCGTTTCACAGGCTTCATGAAAACGAGATGAGATTCCAACCGCAGTTGTCTGCCTTTGAGTTTCAGCGGCTCCTTTACAACCTGACATCTTTCAGAATCAGCAATGCTGGAGGACACAACTGTAAGTGTGTGTGTGTGTGTGTGTGTGTGTGTATTTGTGTTTGCTCTAGACTCTATGCTGCCATTAATGTATGTAATACTGTTAGCTCAGAGTGTTCCTGTAGCTTGATTATTGTATTATTTATATGCTGTACTACAAGTACATTATTATTGGTACACTATATTTTTTTCACAGTGACATGTAGTGTGTGTGTCATGTATATCTGTGAAAGCATGAAGGCCTTAGTTAGTAAAGTAAACACGAAATTATCGCAGAATAAATGGCCACTTCACATTTTATACCAGCAAACTTTAGACAGACTTTTTACAGAAAGGTTCCAAAACTGTCACATTTTTATTAATAAAAAATACATTTTTATCACACAGCAGCACAAATTATTAAAGTTGCACCAAAGATATTTTCTAAAACAGTGTCAGTGTTTGTATTCAGGGAATAGTTCAAGTGTTCCAAAACTGGCTCAGCAAAAAAAGAAAAACAAAAAAAAATACAGGGCATTTATTCCCAGATGTTAGGAACTAGTTCTCGAAATCCTCCTCTTATTTTTGTCATGTCCTTCCTCCCGTTCTATCTGATAGTCTGCATTGTAAAGTACAGACAGGATCTGAGAGGCATTACGGCGAATTAGAGCACCAAGAAGACAGAACAGCTGGCCAAAATCACCAGCTCCCTCACACTCACTTACACCATTTTAATTAGTTGTTCAGTGCAGGCGTTGTGACATACACACTCTCGCGTAGTCGTGCTGGCACTTGCACATTCACAAAGACACTGGCACAGAGGTTTGCGCACACAGAAACAGAATTACAGTCATGCATATTCCATCAAACTGTTTCCTGTAACCAGCCACCCACATGGCTGTGCAAACAAAGTCAAGTGCACAGTTTACACTGCATCTATTGCACATCACAGGGGAGAAGCTCCGTTAATGATTTGTGTCTCAAACTCACTCTCAAACAGCACCAGAAGTTCCTTATCGCCCCAGGCTGCGCGGCAAACTTTAATTTCAAAACCCCATAAAGCCGCGCTCTCATCTTTCTCCTCGCTCCCTCTCACATTCTCCTTTACTCTTTAAACTTCTCTCTGCACCACAGAGAGTCTCTTATAACAGAACTGTATTATTTTAATGACAGTATTGTCTTTCAACTATATAGGCAGTCTTTGACTTCAGTCACAGTAAATGCCTTTCATTTTTTTGTACCTCAAAGAATTGCATTGGCACAGGCATATTGGAAGTTTATGAGAAGTCATCGACTTAATGGCTTAATGTACAGGTACCCAGAGAAACCTTAACTGTCATAGTCCGCAGGGCTGCAGCAAGTCACTCAAAGGAATTAAAACCACGACTGCTCTGACAAGGTTTCTTGGAAAAAAGGATTGATGGGGAGAACTTGCATGCCGTGACTTAAAATGAAGTGTTTTTAATTAGCTGAAATACAGGCTACAGTGTCTGAAAAACGGTTTTAATTGCACATTTTCCCCCGCTGAATGAGCTAATAGAATTCGGGTGGTAGAGGAGAGTGAAAGGGTCGAGGCTAAGGCAAGTCACGGAGAGGGAAGAGGACAGGCTTGCCTACTGATTATCCCTCAGAGGTGCAAATGAACTGGATTTCATCACTGCTGAAGGAATGGCTGGATCATGACTTGTTAGAAGTCAAGGTCCATCCTCTCCTCTGGTTCTTCCCCTTTCTCACCCCACACTGTTTCTACCACTCAGACTTCCCTCATTATGCAGCCGCTCATTCACACTTGGGTTATTTCTTATCTGACAAAGCTACGTGGACATATCTGTCTGTCTGCCTGTCTGTCTGCCTGTCCATCCGTCCGTCTGTCTATATATCTACCTGTCTCATGTGTCTTCAGTGAGTCAGATGCAGCACTGAACAGGGAATCAAAGTAATTTTGTGTTCTGTGGCTGTGGTTTAGAGAGAACAGGGTGAAAGGGATTCGGTCCAGGATGGTTTGCCCCCATCACTATTCATGAGAGGAGAGAGGGATCTTGAAACCCCAGAGGAACTGCACGTCTGACATACCTCCACCGAGTCTCCTGTCTCCTTTTCTTCTCGTCTTGCTCTGCTGCAGTGATTTATTCATTTGCTATATCAAAGATTCCCTGGGTGATGAGTGTGCGTGCGTAGGCGCATGCGGGCACACGTGCGTGTGCAACTGAGCATTAAGTGTGGCATTTACAGGCATGTGGGTGGATGAATCTGTTATTGTGAGTGTGTGAGTGTGTGTGTCTGTGTGTGTATGTGTCAGACTGTAAACTGTAAACACAGGCCAGAACCTGTAATGAGACAGGGAGGGAGGGACAGCGCAGCAACAAATGTTAATAACCTACTGCTTAACGAGACACAGAGACCCGCAGACACACACACACACACACACACACACACACACACACATCCCTAATTCCAGAGAATAGCAGGTGCTCCAAACACTTCAACAAGCCTCTGAGGCAACAATTATCATTTTATCAGTTTACCACTGACCTTTGTGAGCATAGGTTTTATGAAAAAGCCGTCTTCTTGTCTCTTCACTTCTTTCTCTCCAGACACATCACAGCTCGCGGGGGTAACCCTGACCTCAGCTCTCATCTCCCGGGATCCAGCCAGCCTCCCAGCCCCATGGGTGGAATCGTGTTCCTGTCCCCCGGGTTTTGAAGGCCAGTTTTGCGAGCGGTGCGCGCCGGGATTCACCCGCGAAGACCCCGGCAGAGGGCCTCTCTCAACGTGCGTGCCGTGCAACTGTCACCGGCACGGAACCTGCCACCCCGAGACGGGTAAAGTGAAGCACTCGCAGTGTATTTGGCACTCACACTACTGTATTCAAATGATGAATCTCGAAAATGTCAGGGTGGCATGATGACTTTGGTGCCACTTCACTGACGACCGATCAACAGTGTTTCTGTTTCAGTGGCTCCTTCATCAAGTGCCACACATTTTAGATTTGAACACCACCAGTTTTACCTGTCAAAATCAATTCAGTGTGCAATGCTCAATGTCCTCTCGGGCCTTTGAGGAGCTTTATCAAGCTTAAGGAAATATTCATAAAGTTTTAATCGCAGTGATTATCACTTCGTTGCCTTTCGTGGCACCTATGATAATGCGTTTCTTTTTTTTGCTCTTTTGTTTGTTTGTTTGGTGATTGTGGCATTTACTCACAACACTAGCAGAGACCAGAAAAAACAGCACGCCACTTCACACACAAGTGAGTTGAAGAGCGAGGCTGTTGCATTAAAGCCTTGTTAAAAGCCCAATTGTGGGCCGCTTGTGATTTTTCCAGGAAAGTCGCCACCTACACCCAGGTCATAATACTACATATGCTGCAGCCTTTTATCAGTGGGCCATATGAATGATGCCTCATTCAGCTATTGATAGTGATTTAACAGAAATGCATTTAAATGAAAATATTCTGGATTATATCTTAAATATATTCAACATATAGACGGTATATGTCAGCTTGAGCTTGGGCTTGCATTTTCTACATAGTGCTCTTTATGTTCTGTTATCCACTAATTTACTTTGAATTCTGAGAATTTAAGTTCAGTCACGAGTCCTCTAAAAAATCCACAGTGAAAGAATAAAGTAGTAGTTGATAAGAGTAGGTAGTTTCCTTTAGAATTTCATGTACCATAGCTTGAGTGAAGTGCTTTCAGAAGTCCACCATTTGATTATCAGTATTAGCGCTGCCCATAATAACAACCTTCAGTCATTGTTAACCAGCGGAGAACGCTGTATTATTACATTTATTGTAGCCTACTAAACTCATTTAAGTTGGTTCAACATGGAAGCCTTGCTCCTGCAGCACTCAGACGGCATCACATGAGCTGAAGCTTCATCAGAGGTTGCTGAGACAATATTTTCTGTCACTGTGCCTCTGAGAGAGCAGAGGGAGCAGAAAGAGATGCAGTTTTTTCCGCTGAAGCATTTTTCTGTGTCTTTTCCAGAACTGACATTCAGCCATCATCGCTTCAAGGGAATGTAACTCAGTCATCCCTCAGGGGCATTGGCAAGCTATCACTCAAACTGAGAACTGGATGGCTGTATTAATACAGCAATATCCCCATTTCACACAACTAATCTCTATAATAACAGCTAAACTAGAAGTGTGCGTTTAATGCACCTGTCATTTTATGAGAGATAACAACAGCAGCTGCAGTGTTCGCCCAGATTCATATCCTAAACGCAACGTCCCGTAAATGGCAGAAGTAAAACAGCAGCTGTTGGGTGTGTAAACAAGTCAGCCCCCGTTGCAGTTATTTATACGTGTGCGTCTGCGAGTGTGTACTATTCCTTTTCCCCCTCCTCGAGTCTTTTTTACACACTATCTCACTCTCGCAGCTTTAAACAAGTCTCTCCATCTCACCGGGAGCAGACAACTCTCCCATCCAAGGTCCCACCCTCCATCTTTTATCTTCCCTCAATCTCTTTCTTCCCCTCTATCTCTCCCTCCTACCCTCAGCCTTAAAGTATCAGAGATCTGACCTAGTTAGGAGACGCCTGAAGCTTTGGCTGAGAGTGTGTGTTGTGTTTGCGACTGTGTGTGTGTTTATGTGACTGTGTGTGTGTGTGTGTGTATGTCTGAGGTCCGGAAGCAAGTCTGGTATCGCTGCCTGCCTGCCTCCCCCCTAATTAGACTTATTAACCGCCTCTTGGCTAATGATGTCTAATTTGCTTGCAGATTTCCTGTGTCTCTTATGTCTCTTCTCAATCTGGATGTCTCTCTCTCTGTCTCTCTCTCTCTCTCTCTCTCACACACACACACACACATGCACACACACTCACACACATGCACACACTTGTTCTGGCTGCCTCCTCTTGTTCCCCAGACTCCCTAGTCAGCCTCTTGCTGTCTTCTGCTTCCTTCTCCCTCTAAGCTAGGATTGCACCTGCTCTCCCCAGTCACCTTGACTTTGTTTTTAATGTCCTTGACTCCCCTCTGTGCGCACACACCTCAAGTTTTCCCACCCTGTGTATCTCCGTCTTTCTTAGATTTCCTTTTTTTTCTTTCGCATTAACATGGTATCCAACAGCCAGCTCTTTCAAGCAATTCGTAATTTGCAAGTGCATTTACGTAGAACAGGATTTAGTGGCAAAGATAAAATCGAGAGCAGACGTGAGCGGAAAATGAAAAACAGTTCTTTTTGCCTGTTGTTTAAAAAGATTGAAAGCTCAGGAGGTGGGAGAGAGTTTTCAGGGCGGTCTGAGCGTAAACGTGCTTGTGTTCTGCTTTACTGGAAGGAAACTCCCCGTCATTTATTAATGAACGTGTTAACAGTTTAACATCAAAGTAGGTTTAGTTCACGCACGGCAGGTTGAGCTTAGCAGCATTTAGCATCTTAATGTTCATCCCCACAGACCAATTTTTTATGCAATCACACACACACACACACCCATACATACATACACTTCCCAGGATGTTTTAAAAATATTTACATGGAATGAGTGCCATGCAAATGATGAATGAGCGTTAAATATGGAACACATTGTGTCCTCTGAGTCATGGATCAAAAATCCCCCGTGTGTTGTGTCCTTTGGCACTGAGCTCTTGGGTTGAATGGCGTTAGCTGACTTATTGAGACAGGAGGCGCATTAAAATTAGCCTTTCTTTTTCAAATGGATGATGATGTCGCGTCATGTTCTGAAGGCCTGCTGGCCTGTCTTTAATAAGAAAAAAAAAATGGGCGCAAACAAACAACAGGAGTTCGCCATAAATCTATAACTTCAGGTCAAGGGGAACTATCAAAGTAAGTCGATTAGGGACACCCTGTTCATCATTTGTCACCAGAAGGGCGGACCAACCTGCTGTTTCTCCTATCAGAATCTTAATTGCTGCATAATTACCTAACGATTTGTATCATCATGCAGGGTGTGCCCACAGACAGAACTGGGATGGAGTTTATTCACTGGCTGCCGAGGGAAGTTGCAGCCAATGGTGCATCATAATCATGATTTATTAACACTCTCCAAGTTGTGTTGCTTCTATTTGCTGTAGCGCAACACAACAGATTGGAAATGTTAATATTTGTGGTGGGACGAGCAAATTGCTGGATTTCTGCTGGTGCTGCAGGGCTGATGAAGTCAAGCATATGTCCCTCAGATACAAAAACAAAAGCGTGTGCAGTGCATGTGCTTCCACGGCTTTGGACAATCCTGTGTACCACCGCTCTAGACATGTTTCTATACAGTATGGACACTGTATTAATTGCATACACATCATCCATAAAATTGGGTAGAGGCTGTAATTTATAAGCTTGAGGTGTTGGGGAAGGAGAGAGATGATTGTAATGTATAGATAAAATGGAGACACTCAATTTTCTCTGCAGCCCACACTGTAGGGGAGCGCTCATTAATCACCTAAACAAATGAAGCACAGCTCTCGCGGCACCGGGGTGCTGTATTAGAGCTCCTCTGTTAGCCCTGCTCTCTAATAGACCTGTGTTTGTCTTCCATGGTGAACCACACTTGTACTCGCGACGTTAGGGAACAGTGTCATCCCAAGACGTTTTCTGTTTCCGGACGAAAACCACTGATACACGTCTAAATGACAAGGCAAAGCCACAACATGCTAAATAATTAGAGGGCAAAGTAAAAATCTCTGGTTGTGGGGCTCACCACTAAGTCTGTAGAAATAGTTGTGTAATGTCTCGTCTGTTTCTAGAGGCAGTTTTTCAAAGTCTGAGACGTTTACTTGAGCGTTAGGTGTCTACACTGTGACACAAACTAGTGGAATTAGGCTTGAAATATGCGTGCAGGCAGGGAGGGTCTGATGAAAAGATGCTATCTATTTACATTATGGTAAGAGTATAATCCAGAGTTTTAGGGAGATAAAAGTCAACATATTTCAGCCCTTTCTGCTTTGATTCTTAAAGTTGCTTTTTAGACATGCTCATGGTGTACCCCTCAGGAATGCAACTGAGGTGTAGGTCCACCCTTAGGTCTACTGCTCTGGCTAAGACTGAAATTCTTCACCAACTATTGGATGGATTGCTGTGAATTGTGGATTTTTACTCATTCATGATCCCCAGAGGACGACTCCCTTTGACTTTAGATAATCTTCTGATCCCTCTTCTAGAACCACTAAATGGCTGGCATTTATTCTCAGATTCCCTTCACAAATTATGGATATATTGCCGTGATATTTGACATAGCACTGTACTGTATAGTACTGTACATGCAAACCCTATTGTACTGAGAGGTCTAATCATTTGAATCCTCAGTCTCATCTGTCCTCTGTTCCTCGTTTCTTCATTGTCATAAACATATTTTTGCAAAATGCAAAGAAATGAATCCTCAAAACATAATACCGGGTTAATTTAGCACACAAGTATATAACTCAAAAAATATTTTTGACTTGAATATTGGTCAAAAGCCACATACACTCAAAGGTGACACTGGTAATTTGTGTGTTAGTGAACCAAACCAAGGGAATCACTTTATAAATCCCCCTCTGCTCCTGGTCAATGACACATTATTAATGAGAAACCACATTTTAACTGTGTTAAAAGTCCATCAAAGGCACCTCCCTGTTTTTTTTTCTTTTTAATATATCCCATGCACAATAACCTTTTTGTGCTTTTCTCATAATGTGATACACTCCAAAGCGTTAAAGATTTGAAAATGTGGTTCAGTGTTGATCTATGTGAGTGTGTGTTTGGAGACAGATTGCTCACCCAATGCATAGATGCTTCAAGTTAAACCGTACATTCTCAGCACTCACTTTGGATTTAGTTCTAATCTTGTGGCTATTTAGAAAGCCAGCTATAGTTAGCCACATTCTGCTGACCACTGATACCTGGATGCAGCATGCGGCCCCGCTCTACAAACCCCAGAATAAATGAGGTCTCTCTGTTCCTTGTTGTGTTTCGTAACAGCATATGCTTGTTTCTCACTTTGACATTTGTGCGGGGCCAAATTTTTGAATAATGCGCTGTGGTTTTGCATTGTTAAATGTCACGCCCACTGCAATCTGGTGGAGGAGGTCAGGAAATGAAAGCTTTTTTGGGGGGTTTTGGTCTGCGAAAGGAAACAGACCACCAGGGGCTCCTGCAGCAAAATACATTAAAGTCGGCCTAATAAAGGCCATCACCCAGAGTACCTGTCTCATTGCATCAATTAGGCCACAGATAACGAAATTACCAAACATGCTGCACATTGCAATACTCATTAGAATGCTGGGTAAAAATGGAGGATACTGTGAGTGTTTACCAACAAAGGGCCGCTCTGGAATGAGACAGACGAAGCCAGAATGTGCATTTCCCAAATGCCTGCTTAAATGCCATCTTCAGCTCTCGAAGGTCATTAGTTTGAGAAATCTATGGGAGAAAGTTGAGGCAGACAAACTGATAGAGAGTGAAGCTGGCTCTAGCGCAGGCTTATTCAGCCCCCTAATCTCTCTGGTGGGCTGTATTTGTTGCAGGCTAAGCCCTGAGATGCCTGGGCTGGATCAGCCTGATGGGATATGAGGAGCGACAGTGGGGGCAAAAAAAAAAGGAAGTGAGAGAGAGAGAGAGCAAAAAAAAAAAGAAAAAGACAGATGTAGTCAGTTAGGATGAATCTTACCATGTAATTTCTCCTGCTGATCCCATTCAGCATGCTTCACTTATCTCCTCACGACCAGCGCATCTATTTTACACAAAAATAAACAGAAAGATAAACAATGTGGACACACTGTCTGCCTGCCATTGGTTTCCAGTCACATTGTCAGTGGTGGCCAGCTTAAAAAGATTTCAGAGTTTCCCATGGTGAAATTAGTTAAGACGAGGAATACTCTGTGCCTCACCAAAATGAATTAACATAAGGACCTCTTCGATGTCTGTAAATAGTGGACATGCAAAGGACGCATCTAGGAAAGAGCCTAACTACACGTTGTATTTTAAAGAAAGTATACAATTCTTCCCTCTTGTAGTGGCTCATGATATAAGATATGAACAGAACACATTAATGACTTACAACTCAAGGGATTCTCCCACAGTTTAGTACAGCACTTCCTCTAAGTTGGAGCGCATGCGGGGGACACGTTAAACAAGAGTTCATAACCACGCCAGCTACTTTGTGAGGTGGTACTTCTTAGTTCAGTGCGTTACCATGCTAACATTTGTTTATCTGAGGCTATAGTGTCGCATGCAATAATTTGCAGGTATTTCACATATTCGTAAGCCATAGCGAGAGAAAAATAGTTGTTTCCAGATGAAATGTCAGGAGAACTCCCAAGTTATTAGAGGACGTGTGGTAACTGTCAGTGTCTGTACCGATTCACCAGGAGCTACTGAAGCATTTCACTAAAAACCACAAATGTCAACACCATGATGTCCCTGGAGACTGAGGCTGAGGTACGAAGAGACTGGTTAAGGGGATCACGATAGTTATAATCTGGTCGTCTTGAATGCTAAATGCTAATCTATCCACGAGACGATAAGTGACAAATTTTACGTGTTGGCAGCACTCGAGGGGAGGGTGTCAGTTCATCAGGGGTTTTTTTCTCTCTCCACCTCATGCAACATGTGCTTTTTTTAGTCCCGAGAAAAACTCACCTTGTTGTTAACCCTGTAAAGCCTGAACCATGAAACAATTTCCAGGAAGTCTTTATTGAACCTTCTGACAAATTGAAAATAAATATCAATGAGTTATATACAATTCAATTCAATACGATTCAATCTGTATTTGTTTTGCTACATTCTGCAATTTTATTTATTCATTTGTTTGTTTATTCATTTTTGTTATTTTGTCATTTCTGGCATTTTGATAGTGTACATCAGGTTTTTCAAGAAAATAAAATCACGATAATGATAATGTAGAGTTCTCAAAAACTCATGCATCAAATATGATACACTTAACTCAACTGAATATGTTTGCAAGATATTCAAACACGGGCGGTCTAGGATAATTATTTAGCAGCTTATTGCATTAGTTTTATAAACAACTTGACATTTGAGTGAAATCCACAGCAAATCGTATATCCAGCTCCGTAATAACAGCTCGCTGACCCAGAGCTATGGCGGGACAAGATGAGCGACAGCCACTGCTGTTAGGAGTCCCCATCCCTGGTACCCTAAAGGCCTTGGCCATAACAATTTGGCTGACAGGCTCCGTACACAAAACAGGAATTGATGCATTTATTCTCTGCAGTCACAGTATGACAAAACATATTTCCCTTGTCATCCGTATTGTGCACATTATCTATGGGGGTGGACAGAATATATGGTCCCGCCTCCTTTCCTTTCCTTCTTCCTCCCTCTCCCCTTCATCCTTTGCCCATCCAGCGCCCGCCTGACGAGCCACTTCTGCATCAGCCGGGCACTGGCAGCATGTCTGTGTTAAATTAGAGAGCAGCATCGCCATCAAACAGCCCCGCTGCAGATTTACCCCAAAACGTCTACCCTCAAGGCCTCAGAGCTGCAGACAAAAATTTCCCCTCCCCGTCTCTCTCTGTTTTGTTTCCTTCTCTCCTTCATTAAAACAGGGCATCCGCATGCATTAGTAAATAGATTTCCTTGGCCCGAAGCTTTTTAATGTTCCATTGGGCAAAGTAGACAAGCCTCCTGGAAAATGTGGAGGTCTTGAAAATCTCATCCCTCCATGTTGTAATGTGTACTTATGTAAAGCAGGAAAGAGATTCATACAAAACAAGCAATATTATGTTTGGAGTTTGAATCGTTTTTTGCTGCGATTTTGTTCTTAATCGCTTTGCGGGCATTTGACGCTACGGCCTTACCAGCCACATAACTCCCACAGCCACATGTGTTGCTTTGAACTGACTTGTTTTATTTGTACTCCTGGGCTCGCACGTCAGCAAAGACCCCACACGTCGCCCCCTCTCCCATCAGCACGACCTCCCAAGATGGTGCGGAGTGACACGGCGGCGATCCTTTGAAACCCAATTTGGTCAGTAAATAAATGAGATTTCGGGGGCAGGGACGTAATAAAAGAAGAAGGGCACGCTCTGATCTCTCTCCCTAAACAAAAACACACTTATTTAAAATCCATCTCTCCGCGGATTTCCCTCTCGCACTTTTCCACCTCCATCTGGCGCTGAAGCTGCCACGAGCTCCTGCAAACAATGATAACCACTATCTTTAGAAGAGCCACACGTCGGCCTTTGTTTGAGAGGAGCACCGAATGACGCACAAGTGTGAACAGAGTGAGAGAATTGTGGGGGGGAAAAAAAGAGGTAGATGGTAAAGCAAACGGTCTTTCATTGGCTTTGGAGAGCACATCCACACTTTTGCGGCTATCACACGAGGATGTATTCCAATGTATTCCTATTCTGCACAAGTGGCTATCCTAATGAAGTGCATTAGTCCTGTGTGTGTGTGTGTATCTGTAGAGACTACAATGGGGAGCAGAGTGGAAGAACGAGGCACAGGTAGAGTAAGCACTGGTAGAAAAGGAGCTCTCTGGAGTGCGATGTGTGTATGATGGAGGGCACCTCTTCAAAAAAGATAAAGGAAAAGAAAAAAAAAAAAAAACTCCAGACTGCTTGTTTCCCATACAGAAATATTGCCTTGCCATCACAGAACAGGCGAGAAAGGTTCAGGCGGAGAGCGGCGAGCTGAAGTGCGGCTGAAAGGGGAGGAGTGGGAGAGGGCGAGAGCAGAATGGTGGGATTGTGTGGATTTGTCAAAGGATTCAAAGTGCGCAGCTCCGCAGGGGAAGCTTCACAGAAAATCCCGAATTCATTAAGACTTGAATGGACGTCCATTGATTCATTGATAAAATGATTCTGCGGGGACGTTATGATTAGCATGACGGCTGAGGAGCGTCACGTGGCGAGAGAGACCCGGCCATTGAGCCGCGGTTTGTGATGCATGCCGTTAGCTTTTCCGGAGGAGCCGATGGAATGATAATAGTGTCGAGGAGGCCCTCAGCGGCTCTACTGCCTCATATCACGCTCAGTCATCTTCACACGCTGTAAAGTCAGCACATTTCTGCTGCCATTAAATTTACTATGGCTCATTGGGGATTGACACTGCACACCATCAGTGTCATTGTAATGCCTTGTGAAATTCTCGAGATTCACTCCTTTATGCTGGGTACAATCATTATTACTAAATACTTTGTTTAAATGACTGGCATTACATGCTTGGAAGTCATGTATTATTCACCTCACCTAGCCAAAGATCTAATGATTTCTACCCAGAAGTCTACACTTCATCAGGCAACGGGATAATTGTTCCCCCTAATGGCCTTGTGATCAATTTAGCTTTGCAGCCGTTATCCTATCTCATGTACTTGACTTACAGGTCCGGAGTTAACAGGGCTTTATTTAGTGATGGGAGACATTGGTTGCAGTGACCTCATAACTGGAGGCAAGAATTTCTTTACTCCGATATTCAGTAGTGTGAGCTGATTTAAAAATGCACACTGAAGAGCCTCTTTCTGAATCACACCGTAGGCTATGGGGGAGTGATGGGAAATTTTAATGAGGCCCCGGTAAAATCGCATGCCCTCGAATTATTTGCCATGCATCGAGATCTTATTGGCGTTCTCTAGAAAATCAGCGCAATTATTGTTATCAACCCTTGCTGAAGTCATTTGAGAAACTCTGAATTTTTTAAAATGATTCAAATTACTGTAAAGTCTCTGATATCCAGACGCTCAGTGAATACTAAACACCGTGCGGTGCAGCAGGAATGCCCAATGCCTTCTTGCGGTTGCACACAGCAGCATAAAAGTAGCCATTATTTTGTTTTAAAGTGCGTAAATGATGATTAAGATTTAATGAATGCCCGCTCGTTATGATCTGAAGATAAATCTAACTTTTAAAGGCTTAGCTTAGTTGCTTTGTTTTTGGGGTTTTCTTTTTTTTGGCTGTTTTTTTTCTTTTTGCAGTTTTCCAAGAATGTTAACACTTAATACTTTGTGCTCCTCTGTAAGCTTTAGTCAGTCGGTTATTAAATTAGAATGCCACATTGCATTACATCAAATTTTCACTGTTTCTTGGGGGGGGCGGGTTTGAGGGCGTATGTGGGTCCCATCATCTCGGTCTCTGACGTTAGTGCCACTGCAGGTCACTGAACTGCAGCATGAGACAGAGTTGTTTTACTCTGAGTGCTGCTTTACAGTCATGTAGTCCCCTCAGACGTTATAGCTGTTTCTTCAACACTGTTCATTTTCACCTTTGGCCATCACATTATATCAATCAGCAGTGCCTGTAGGTTACTGGGTTTAAAGTATGGCACAAGGAGGGCTGAAAAACTGCTTGATAAAAGGAGGAAAAATCATTGGCAATTTGGTATGTGCATATATGTGTGTATGTACATTTATGTTGTCCATGACACTTTTGAGCAAATCCTATAAAATGCCTCAAAGCTGTGAGTTGTTTTTCTAAGTCTTTCGAAACAACACTTTGTTTTTAGGACATCATAGATTTGGTAATCTCTCCCACTTGGTTGGGGAATTGCTTTACTTCTTGAAGGTCTTTCGGACTGCATTTGGCTCTTATATTTCCCAAAGCAATTATAGTCGGGGTGAATTTAGTTGTCTTCTGCTCTCCACGGTGGGCTGGTGGGAATGTTTTCTTACCGGATTGGGCTGTGGAGTGGTATATGTGCGTGACGTGGCTCCAGTTATGGTCAGAGACACAGCGCACTCTGCTGGCGATGGGGAAAAGCTCACCCTCTGTGATCTATTTGTGTCAGTGGGAAAAACAAAGATAAATACAAGCAGGTGTAAGTGTGAGTGTGTGTGCGTGTGTGTTTGTGTGTGTGTGCGTGTGTGTGTGTAGGATGTGCGTAATTGTGACACTCTTCTCTCTGTTTCAGGTGTGTGTGAGTGCTTAGACTTCACCACCGGGATGACCTGTGAGCACTGCCTGGATGGTTACTATGGCAACGCTTTGATTGGCACGCCTGGTGATTGTCAGGCTTGCCCTTGCCCGGGCCGTACCAGCTGTGCCCAAATTGCACAGACAGGACAGGTGGTCTGTACCAACTGCCCTGCAGGACAGACAGGTGAGACAAACCACCAACAATGTAAAATCATTTCCGCGGCACCACACTGTAAATAATGGGCTTTATGTCAGCAGCAAAATGAAAAGAACATTTCCACAAGACAGCTTGATATTGAAGAGACTGTGGCGTTAAGGCAGCTCATTGGCGGGGACTGTCATTCTGCACTGCCACCTGGGATACAGACACACCTGATATGGGTTTTTAATTGAATTACAACAGACTCTCCAGTGACACAGGGATGACCTCCAGCAGTGCTCCCGGCTCAGCCATCCATCTAATCCCTGCCCACTTCTTTTCACCTTTCCCCCCTCGGTGTAGGGATGCGCTGTCAGATGTGTGAAGACGGTTACTATGGTGACCCCCTGGGACAATCTGGGGCAGCCCGGCCGTGCGTGAGATGCGACTGCAACGGCAACGTGGACTTCAACGCGGTGGGAATATGTGACCACGTTACGGGGCGATGCCTGAAGTGCCAGGGACACACAGAGGGTAACCAGTGCCAACGCTGCCAGCAGGGTTTCTACGGCAACGCCCTGAACCAGACAGCCATCCAGAAGTGCAAGCGTGAGTAACTAGAGAGGGGTCTGCATTGGAGCACTGATCAGATCACCTCATTCGATCAGCATATTTTTAGATCAGGATTTTACAATGAGGCAGAAGGAGCAGATGCAATTTTAAGAAGCAAAAAACTACTGTGGAGGGAAACAAAATCACTTATTATTCCAGCATTTTTTTTTTATTCATCGTGTTGAGACATATTTACAAAAATATTTACGAAAATTTTCGAGTCCTCACTCCAGACGTTCTTGCCGTGCTATCAATATGTCAGGTAGGATTGAATTCTGTTTATCACAGGAGAGGTAGAGTGAAGCAATATTCTGAACAAATTCCATTAAGGCCTACGTGGCCTTGGGTTCAGCTTTTAAAGGAGCACAGAAAATAGTGCATTCAGATGGACTTAACTAATCAACTCCAAAGTTCAGATTTGTACAAGTAGCGCTCTCGAGTTATGAAAAGCCAAAGCTGAAAAATGGACTGAACAAATGCGTCAGGAAGATACACAGAAGAGGGAAAAAAAGAGAAAAGAGCGAGAGAGTCTATGGGTTAGGAGAATTAAAAAAAAAGTGCTGAGTGAATGGAACTGTAAAATTCAGCTACAAAGGGAGACAGAGACCCAAGGAGTAATGGCTCTGATGTCTTCATTCTCAGATTTCTTTTATGATACTTCAGTTCTACCAGTGAGCCCCGGGTCGAAGTTCTGTACAGAACAATGTCAGAAAAAGATCCCTGAGTCTCCCTGGTGCTGTCTGTCATTTTCTTCCATTTTTCCCTGAAGCACTCGGGAGTGGAATCGATAAAAAGTCCTCCATTGCTAAGTTGATGCATGTCTGTAATTTGAGCTGTTAACGATGTAATATTATGATTGCTTTATGCGTTTCGTCCAGCGTGCAGCTGCAACCCTGCCGGCACCTCCGGGCCTGTAAATGAATGCCACCCTCAGGCGGGGAACTGCGAGTGCCTCAGTCACGTGACCGGGCGGGATTGCAGTTTTTGTGAAGTCGGCTTCTTCAACCTCCAACCGGGAGTCGGATGTGAGAGGTACGGGCATCCCTCATGAAGCTGTGGGATCGGTGTCCGTGGAACAGATGTGACATCCAAGCCCACACACCAACTGTATTATTAAGATATTTTCCTGCGTTCCTCAGGTGCAAGTGCAATCCAATCGGCTCATCGTCCATCGCATGTCACCCAGTCACGGGGCAGTGTGTGTGTCGTGCAGGAGTGGAGGGGCGACTGTGTGATTCTTGCCGTGTGGGCTTCTTTGGATTCTCATCACGAGGTTGCAGAGGTACTGTACTTTACCTCAGGCATCGTGACTGCACTATGTACCATCCCTAATGCGTCCTCTAATACAGATCACACACACCAAAGCATTTCTAACCCTTCAAGATGTTTACCTCTGCCACTCCACTGCTCTGTCCCTCCTCAGCCTGTAACTGTGACCCCATGGGCTCCATTTCCATGCAGTGTCACGGTAACGGTACCTGCCAGTGTCGTCAAGGCTTCGTGGGTTATAAGTGTGACAAATGTGAGTTGAACTATTTCCACAACAGAGCCACACACCAGTGTGAGGAATGCCCGGTTTGCTACAGCCTTGTCAAGAAACAGGTGAGTTTATGGTTGCTTGCAATTGATTGTGTGTGTATCTTCCATTTGGGTGCCACAAAAATCTGAAATTTTTCCTCACACTAGGGGCTGTAAAGCTGAAATTACAGTATTTTTTAGGGACAGGGAAACAGAAAAGCTGTGATCACATATTTAAATATCACCTCCATCTAAGTTGATGTGGCCAACTTGCTCGCAAACTGTTGGCCATTTACACATCCAGCAAACATGGAAAGCGGATGACAAGTTGGCTAAAAATACTTAGTTACTCAGCTCGCTAAATACCAAACAATTTACAAGCCTCCACATGCGCACATCACATCCTCTGTGTTTCACACGTGGAATGTTAAAAAGGCGGCGTTGTGCTTTAACAAGCAGCTCACGCTTTGGAGGTATTTATCCAACACATGGGGAAACTGCAGAGATTACCTTCAGCACTGAACGTCGCCGATACGATGTGCTGATGTTGTATTATGACACATCAAAACGACCATTTCTGCATCTACAATGAGTGGCATTTCTCTTCTGTTGGCAGACACTAACTGCCACTACTGTAACTCAAAATATCCTTCTGCTAAATCCTCCACTTCGTTCACCAGCTGGTCACTAACTTTGTCTGTCTGCCATTTGGTGCTGGATAGGTAATAGTTTTCTGTTTCCCCATAAACAGCCATCTGATGCATCTAACCGTGCTACGGCTATGGTGACAGCAATGTTGTGAAAACCAAAACAACGAGCTGAAAGCGACCGAAAAGCCCTGCAGAGATGAGGCAAGCCGCAGATGCAGAGGAAAGAGGAGTGATTATTCTCCACAAGTCGCTATCACTACGAGCGACTCCCTTTCACACACATGAAAGCACGTGATCCACTGTTAATCTAAAAATATCAGCTGCTTTAAGAAGTATAAGTAGAAGTGTAAATAGTGTGGCAGGTGTTGAGCCTACTTAGTATTCACTTTTGAAAAGTGTTAAAACAAAAAAGAAAGGCATTGATATATAGACTGCACAATGCTATTCCAATTACAGTGATATGCAACAGGCCCAAGGAGACATGAGAGGTCAGAAACAGTGGATGTTCCACATTCTATCTTGATAAATACCTCGTTAATTATCTGCTTTTAACTAATCTATCAATTAATTAGTATTAGTACTAATGTTTTACTTCAACTAAAGCCTTGATATCTAAACCCTCAGATACATACAGTAATTCTGTCTGAGGTATGATTGGAGAAAAGTAAAACAGTGACAGCGTCTCAGCATTTCGAGCACAGTATTTGCTTAAACCCCTGCTTTGAACCTTCATTCTCTTCATCTTTCTGCACTGTTTATTTTCTCCCTTATCACTGCGTCTTCGCTGCACATACTGCTGCACATATCCACATAGGTGGAAATATTTTGCACCCAGGTTGTGTCTCAGCTCTCGGCATTAAGAGCCGCAATTTGTTCTCTCTATTGCACAGTCCCCCTCAGCCCATCTTACCCCTGCAGACCCTCGTGACAGCCATATGGCTGCTTTGTATTTGCGGATTGCAGGTAAACAGTCAATGTGCAGTGAAACAGAAAGAGACATTTGCCCTAATGATCTCCTGCGCCGCTTCTCTCTGTCCCCTCAGATTTGTTGCAGCCCACGTCTGTATGCTAAGGTGCCAGCGTCCCCGGATTTGCCTTCTGAGGCCAATCCAATACCACCGACATGTTCTGTCTTTTCTCTGCACACATTCTTGTTCCAGCTAAAGTGGCTGTGTGTTCTCGGCGGACCGGCTTGTACCTGTGCGAATGCATGCTGTGATTTCCACAGTGTTAGCAATTCAGCGAACATCCCAAGCCTTGTCTGCTCTGAACACCTGCAATTACTCTCGCTATCCTCAGTCTCCCCCAGCTCTCCTTCTCTGCCTCTCCCACTCTCTATCTTTCTGCTCACATTTTCCTCTGGCTTACGCGCAGAAAGGAAGTGACTAACAAGCACAAAGAGAGGAGGGTTGAAAAAGACAGAGACGTGTGATCGATGATCAAGAAAGGTATTAAAAAGAAAGTGGAAAAACAGCAAAATGAAAAATGGGATAAAATAATGAGAGAGATATATGGTGCTTGTTCAGAAGTGAGAATGAATCACTGCAAAGGCATTTATTTATTTATTTAATTTTAAGACATCATATTTTGCACTTGGTTTTACAAATGACTGGGTTGAAGACGTGAGCTCATTATCACCTTGGTTGCTAGCTAACACAATGAGGCAGCGGAGACATCATCGCAATCACATGGGCCACGCATGCGACACGCTTCCGTGGTCTGAGAGAGAAGGTGCGATCACAGCCACATTATTGTCTGTTTTCATACGTCTGGACCGTTTAACTGCCGGGGTCAACAAATTGACGCCAATCACGGCACCTTCGTTCCATTTTCAGACCTCGACTTCCATTTTCCAAGAAGTCTAATCTAGTAACCTCCCGAAATGCCTTCTTCCACCACATGCAGAAAGCAGTCGGAGTGGATGTGGATATGAAAACCTTACTTTATCTTTATCCTGTTGTTGATATTCATTTATTCATTGCTTTTGTTGAAAAACTACATTTTGATGTTATGGTGTACCAAAAATCAGGGTCCTGTCTCAATCCCCGTGTCTGAATAAATAAATACAGATCGGGGCGGATAGATATTTTGTTGTGGTATTTGCCGTCGCAGCCCCGTGGTTTCTTTTGGTCTTGCGAAATCTGTATTCTCATTGACACCGTGAGTGATAAATCTTGGTGCCATTACAGGCGGAAAAGCTGCGGACTCGCCTGCAGGATTTGGAGAAGCTCTTGGCTCACTTTGATTGCCGAGGTAGATTTGGGAAGCAGCACCACCTGCTGAAGTATCACATGGCCAGGCTTTACGAGCATGAGCACCAGAGGGAGGATAGTCTACCCAATGCTCTGGAGGATTTTCTGGCCTTCCAAGGTAACAGCAGCCAGAAGCCAAGATAATTCCACTTGGCCTGTCACTCTTTTTAATGTTTCCTATGCGGACACTTGGCATCCTTTGCCTTTGTGAAATGTGAAGCTCGCCATTGTAGCCATTGTGCCGCGTTTTGGCTGCGAGATGATAACATGTCATATCAGTACACGCAAGACCAGCAAGCATGGCTAAGAAATTTGACACAAAACCGCCCCCGGCATCTTGCAAATGGGCTGTTGCTCCAGTCTACGTCGCCTCAGTGTGACACTGTTACGGATACAACACAACAAAGCGATTAAATCAGGAAGCAGGCAACAATACGAACCTCTCCCAATTACTTTAACACAATGCTGATATATCCTCATTATCTTTGGAGGGGAAAGGGCTTACAGGCTCAGCTGCGCAGGCCAAATGGAGACAAATCATAACAATATAGAACAAGGCGCTGTGTGACCAACTTAATCCCTATTTATATGACAGGCGGTGCATCTCTAATCCCTGGTTTATTATGATTGTAGTTGCAATCACGATAACAGTTGTCTAACATCCCCCCCCCTCCCTACAGCTGCATACTTATACGCACATACACACACACGCGTGTCGTTACTAGCCCTGCTCTTTAAAGGCACTGGGTGGCCCAATAATAATTTAATGAGTATGTGGGAGCGACAAGCTCACTGTGCAGGCGCAGGAGGGCAAAGACGGCACACACTGGGGCACGCGCACACTTGTTATCTCTCACTTTATGAGACACAGAAACAAAGAGGCAGGCGAAAGGTGTCACAAAATGAAGTAACAAACATCTAGAGGTGTCGCACTAATTGCGCTCAGCTCCAGATTTGCTCTGCGGCCAGACAGACGAGACAGAGAGACCGCTACAAAAGTATTAACATCTGGACAGAAGTCTGCGTGCTTTTGGTTTTTCTGACTATAAAGAGACAGACAAACAGGAAGGCCTGACAGCAAATGAGAGAGGTCTTTTAAAATACGCTCTTCTTGCTTCAAGAGCGAGAATATCCTCTGTGAAATTATCTGCATATTTACTTACTTTATTTGCGCTGCTCTCTTTATTCTTTCAGAGGCACGGGAGGCCTTCGTAAAACAATTCTCCTTGCTGGAAGCTTCCACCGGCAGACTCTCGGCCCAGCTGCATAGTATCGCGTCTGCTTTGAACTGCAGCACCAGCACGACAGAGGAGGAGAGGAAGGAGAGCACGAAGGATGGAGGGAGAAAGGGTGCATGCAAGGCCTTCACAGACACCATTTTCATGATCAGAGGGTCTGAGGAACAGCTAAAGCAGGCGACGCTGGACCTGGACAGCATGGTAGGCAAATCAGTCCACACAATAATCCCTATCTTCAGCCCCATGTTGGCTTTCCACAGATTTATCTTATATTCCAGGTATGCCATTGCTGAAAATGCGCTGGAATCCAAGTGCATGCTGCATGTAACGCAATTGATTTCTTGTCCTTATTATGGGATGCTGCCGGGTACTACTCAGTGGAGCTACTCTGTATAGATCCACAAAGACCCCCTAAAGAAAAACAACATTTCCCCACCGCCACCCCTCCCCTCGCACCTCCACCACCTTCCTCCCTCTGACTGACAAATTCCTGCCTCCAAAGGGAAATCCAAAGAACGTTTGATGGACGCTAAAATTAACAGCTTGTTCTTCACCCACCGCAAGGCTTTTCACCGTCTCCCCACGACGCTTTCTAGAATCTATTATGGATACTGCTGCCATGTTATTTAGGTTCGGGGGAGATGAGAGAGCTGGTTTTGCCAATATATAGCTCTCTGTTTGTGATTGTGTGTCTCTGCACACACACACTGTACCTCCGCAGCCCTTATCAGTCGGGTATGCCCGGAGCGGCAGCAATTTAATTCCATATTAATAAGCACAGCCACCCCCCCACCCACCCCTCCCTCCCAAAATGAAGAAAATGTGCTGGAGTGTCAATTGTTGATTCAGTTTTCCCATTTGTATTTGCATTTTCTCAAATTAAACGTCACTCGGGGAAGGAGTCTGCATTTGACTGTACACACATTACATTTATCAGGACGAAACTTCAGGGGATTTATTTGGAGGGAGGTTTATTCCCCACCACCCCTCTCTGTACCCCCACTCTGTACCTTCTCGAATACTTACACTCAAGTGAGGAGGTTCATTAGAGCAGTTTCGTTATTTGCTAAATTAAAGCCAAAAAAAAAAACCACAATTCTCCCGGGACAGACCTTCATTTTTCTCCTCTCTCAGATCTGCTCAGCAAGTTGCTTTTGTCTCTCTCTACCTTTCTTCGTAGATCATTCCTTTTGAGGTGGTGTCAGGGCCTAACGAATGGAACATTTTGGTCAATGACTCGCAGGTCCTGATGAAAAGGTAAGTCAGGTCAATGGACTTTTAGTGGCCAATTATAAGGAACAACCACTGCAGTAATCTGTTGAACTTCATCTAGCCTTGCCTCCTTCCTTTCGCCTGTCACTTACATTGTTGTTAGGCCACTGTGAATCGATGCCCTCGGCTGCTCAGAGTATGCAGCACTATTATGTGGTAGTTACAGAAATGTGGACTGGAGAGACAGTGAGGGGAAGTCATCGATGCTGAAATCCATTTCATCTCACCTCCGGCAGTTGTAATGGTCTGTTATTCTGTGTTAGTCACTTTCTCCTTTTTCCTTCCCCCTTTCACTTTGTCTTCCTTTTTTCTTTTTTTTTTCCCTGCCTCACAGTCACAGAGAAACGGCAGAGCGCATTGAGGCCGTAGCCAGCGGGGCGGTGAGAGCCTCAAAGCAGACCTTCGGCTTCCTGATGGATCTGCTGCAGGACAACTCCACAGAGGAGTACATCAGGAACCTAACGGAGCAGTGAGCACAACAACAAATCTAAACACACGCCCACGCCAGACAAGCACAAGCAGAGCGAGCGTCTCCCATTCACATAAAGCATGCTGCATCACAAAATCCCAACAAGCTGCATGACTCCCCGGATTATTGCGCCCTTGCAGTATATTTCTAACGAAGTGCACCTATCCCTGTTTAGCAGCTCACGGTCCTCTTCTTCGCAGAGGCCTTTTAAAGCACACTGGAGTTTAGGAGTAAGACATTTAGCCACAGGGGGACAGCTTCTCTCCACTGTAAGCCTTTTGCTTTCTTGGATTTGCCGCACGCTCGCTGCATCTCCTAGCGTGTGATTGCTCTGAGGATTATCCTGAATGCTAGACAGAATGATGCAAAAAGCCCTCCGGTGGCCATGATGAGAGCAAGAAGCGAGCAGCTCAAAATTGATTACCCCCCTTCTAACTGTAGTCGGCTCGGTTCAGGAGAGTTCTGTTAATCTTTGGAGCACTGCTGTACTACAGTGGTATGTGTGTGTGTGTGTGTGTGTATGTGTGTATGTGTGTGTGTATGTGTAGCATTTTACAGGATGAGCAGTTTATGCACAGATGGGCAGGATAAAATTGCATTTCTTGCACATACTTGTCTGTGTTTTGGTATTTTAGCAAATCAGATGCATTTTCTCAGCAGAACAGCAATCGAATCAGAAAAACGACAGCTGCGCTGACCTGCCGCGAACAAGCGACCAATAGCCTTCGTTGTAAAGCCTCAGCTCTGTAACAGCAGTGGTCCTGATGACAAACACTTTTCACTACCAGTCAAGCTTTACCTTTTTTGTTCAGTAGCAGAAAGTAGATGTAGTGTGACATTATATCACCACTTAAGTGTACATTTACTCAAGTACTCTTATTATGTTCAATTTTGAGGTACTTTACTCAGGTGTTGCTACTTGTGTTGTACTTTAATGCCATGACATTTCAGATCAAAATGTACTTTTTCCACTGCTAGTTATTTAATAGATATCATTAACTTCTAAAATGAAAAAGCTGTAACCCTTTCCTGTTTGACCTGTGGAACAGCGCCACTGATGGTCAGCAATAAATCTCATGCTTCTTTTGGAGAAGCGCTCACAACAACAACCAGTGTGCTACCAGATGTGCAAAATTAATTAGCGCACCAATGTATTAGTTTTAGCTAAGTAAGAGGACTGCGTCTGCGTGTTTTGCACACGGGATTTGAAAAAAAAAAACAGCTGAAGTGACATGACTGTTATTTATTTATTTTTTGTATATTTGCTCTGTGGAGGCAAAACAGATTGGATATCATTACAGCTGTGGAGGTGATAAAAATGGCGCTTTAACATCCGTCGCACCGTGTTCATCATGCTTTCATCGCACAGTGTCGCCTTCCCTTTACTCCTCTTTACTCACTTTTAACAAGCCGTGTTGTCTTGTTCGCAGATTTATACTGATGTCAGTATGGCACGGCACAATCCCTTTAAAAAATGTCTCTCGCCTAAAACGCGAAATTGCACCCGCTGAGTGATGTGATCTCTAATGACTCTGCAGCATTGTACATCATCACCCTTAGACTCATAAATCAAATAAACAGACGTTCTTATATCAATAGAAGTAATTTTTTTTTCAAATAGTGGCTATTACATTAAATGATATGTTATTACATTCCCTCTGCTTTCTTTCTCAACTTGTCTCATCTCAGAATAACACAAATGCAGCAGCAGAAAGAGAACCTGACGGCGCAGGTGAATGACACCGTAGCCCAGCAGCTGGCCCTGGAGGCGGAAGCTGCTGGTTTAACACTCGCCCTGGGTAACATCACATCATCCTTACATCAACTGGCCTTGACAGACGCCAGCCCATCACCAGGGCCTGACCAAACATCGCTCAACCAAACACACCCAACCAACCATACTACAGAGGTCAGTTTCCACAGTGCCTGCAGGGCACAAGCGGACGTATTATGTCACATTACAGAGCCATGAGTGAATATGTTAGTCCAATTGGAGCGGGTTTGATAGCTGCACATGCATAAGAAAACCTTTACGGCTCATTTAACTAGGCTCATACAGAGATACAAGTGTCTCTCGTTTTCAGAAGAGTGGGCAGTTAACTCCACTTCATTTTTTTTTTCTTGATTTAACATTTGGCAAGCAGAGGGGGACACTGAGTAGGCACAGGAGAGAAGATTCTGGCAGGATTTTCAGCTCATGGGGGTACATGTTGTTCCAGAGGAGAGCGATTAAACACTGCAGCGTCTCTGAGCTGACAAAAAAACCTGCAGAATGACACAGAAATAGGCTAAGTGTGCCCTCCATAAATGGCTGAATAGGGTGGGAATATTGTGCAGAAGCGATAGAGAAGGCGAGTTGGGATCGTTTCTTTGAAAGTATCACATATGTGTGTTTCCGCTCTCCGTTAGGGGGGCAAGGACCTGCTAACACGGGCTAAGGAGCTAGATCGGCAGCTTCGGACCAAAGAAAATCTCATCAGTAAGATCGGCAAGGAGGTGGAGCCTCTCAAGCAAACCGCCCATAAGAAACTGGAGGCGGCAGACGACATCAGTGAGGTGACCAAACTTGCTGCAGCATGTGGCTTTACATCAAGACACGTTGTACGCTGAATAGATTTTCTCTCTTGATGTTAAATGTAAAGGTTTGCATTGGCCCCACTGGCAACACGACTCTATAGGGGGTCTGTTGGTTTGTCAGTACAGAGTGAAATATTAACTATTAACTAACCAACTAACTAACCATTGGGTGGATTGCTGAGAAAGTTTGTGCTGACATTCATGGTCAACGCCGACTTTTCTTCTTGCACCACCATGAGGTTGACTTGCAGGATGAATAGCGATAAATGTGGAGATCCCTTAACTTTCTAATTTCACATTTTGCACATATTACTAAATTCTAGCATGCCAACAAGCATAACATAACTAAGATAATGAATATGGTAAACATCATATGGCATGGGAGCATTAAAACTGTGAGCGTGTAAGCATGCTGATGTCACCAGCTGAAGGGCCAAGTGTAGCATCACAGAGCCACTGGGGTTGATTTGAAGTCTTTTAACTTGCCGTGTGCAATCCTCCCCCACATATTTACGCTACAGTAAAACCTTTGATACCTGTTGCTGCGAGCATTGAAAACACTTGGCTCCGGTGAAGTAATGCTTCATCCCACGTCTTTCTCTCAAGCTGCAAGCTCGTGCTGAAGGGGCAAAGGTCATGGCTCTGTCATCAGTGGTGACAGGGAAAGAGGTGGAATCAGACGCCATCGCCCTGCACAGAGAGCTCGACAGTGAGTCCCTTTCTCTCAATCCATATCCATGTATTTGTTTCTGTTTTTCACTGCCCTGTCCGTCTGTCCTGCATTATTGTTTTCCTTTGAACATCCAACTGAATTATTCCTCTTAAATTGAAATGTCAAGCAGTGACACTGAAAAGAAACACAAGAGCAACAGAGGCAAATAACGGCAATAAATTTGTCATCGCCGTTGTAATGTTTTGACCCGGTTGTCGCGTTAGATGCAGCGCCGGCTTACGGGAAAAATGTAATGAAGCGGGCTGTGTTGAGAGGTCTTACAGCGTCATCTCCATGAATGAAATGGTGGCTTTTTGTGATTGGTGAGGAGAATCCTAAGTGGTTCGGTCCCCTCTTTTTATCATTGGAATAGTAAGGCTCTACAGAGTGAGCAGTGGATGAGTGATGAAAATAAAATTCAGCCAGGATACAATGACCCATTTGAGTCAGACTTCTTATAATTCAAAGCCACCTTGAGTCTGTCTTAAAGGCCCTACAAACCCATTTTCTTAATCAGCTTTTTACTATGAATAATGGGGTCCTGCATGACCATAAAAGATGTCTCCCAAAGTTAGAACGGTTTCGGTTATTGCAAATGAGATTTCTGTATTTAGGTGCCTGTCTTCTCGACGGTCTTGAGGTGGGTGGGACTTTTGAAATACAGTAGATGTCACATAAATCCATGCACCAGTCAGGCCTTTTTTGACAACAGCTGGTGGGTTCTTTGAAAACTGTCAGTTAACTCAGTTCAAACCACACTTTTTTTCATTTGAAACCAATTTTCAGGGACTTTAACCCCCCTACTTGCCTTCCTCCCGATCTCCATTCAGACATGGTGAGGGAGTGGCCCCGTCGGCAAGCCCAGACCCAGACTGCGCTGAGGAAGGAGAGACCCCTGGAGGAGAAGGTTCTCGCTGACGTCAGGAAAAGGGTCTCGCAGGTTGAGAAGATGCTAAAGCCAGCTCTGCAAAACTCCAGCCTCTCCAGCAACACCACGAAAGAGGCGGAGCAAACGGCGCATGCTGTGGCAAAGGTGCTCATGCAGATCGGTCCAGGTGGACATGTTTGAGTTTTATTGTGAAAGGAGTCAAGAACTATTGGCCAGATCTATCTTCATGTAAATTTTGTCATGAATCCAGTTCTTTGGTCCCTGCATGTCAACGCGCTAAATTAAGATAATAGTCACACTAAACATTTCACCTGCTGAACATCAGCACTGTCATTGTGAGGTTGTTCATATGAAAAACGTTGTGCCTAATGCAGCCTCATGGAGCAGCCCCTGCCTTTCCCCACTTCGCTCATTTCTTCTCCTTTCTTTGCGCGCAGGAATCCAAAGCCGTCCTGACCCAGGCCAAGCACGCCAAGACCGCCTCCGCTCACCTTAGCTCACACATAGACTCTGCTTTAGATCAGCTGGCTGAGCAGGAGATGCTAACTGACGCAGCAAACTCCCAGATCACCTCAGAGGTACTTAACACAGACGTGTACAGCAGAATCTATGCATATTGATCCGCGCCGCTTCTGTGCAGCTTAAGAGACTATTTCTAGAGTATGTCTTCTTATTGCCAGCCTGAAGTGTCCCTGGCCAGCGTAAAGGAAGACATGGAAGCAGCCAAGCTCCAGTTGAAGGCCTATTCTCTGACACTAACCGAGCTAATCAGCAAGCTTGGTAAGTCACTGCCCCTTAGATGATTTTCACCGTACCTACTTTTTAGTCCCCCCATATCTATAAAACTCATAAATCTTCATTATACTTTAAATGTCAGATCACTAAAGAGCTCTGTGCTTTTTAATGCCTCATTTAACATGGAAATATTTCCCAGATTTTTATCCCCATGATAAAGCCAGAACTGCTGTTCATTGGGCCCAGCTGTATTTTCTTTGCGGGTAAATTTTCATTGTTTTAAACCAAATCAGCTGTGTATTTCTGTCCAAATATTACTTGACCCGTTCATTCTGGCCCATTTTCTGTATTATGCATTGTTCAGTTTGTAGGATTAATGACGAAGGCGGGGATCTGGCACGCTGTGGTCAATATGTTAACACGCTTGAGGAGATAATGACCAAATCGCTGTAGTGAGGTCACCATTTGAATATATGATTTAGGACTGTCATTCACAAAACCACCACTCTGCCGAACTTCAGTCGCCTCTTTCACGCGGCTCTACATCCTCCCTCTCCATCTGTCCTCTCTCTTGCATGTCTGGCCCAGATGGGAACGTGCCGCTGGAAAGATTCGACCGGATCTTGAACGAGACCGCGCGTCGCCTGAGCATGCTCCGCGGCAGCGTCGAGAGCCCCGCGCTGGGCTCCAAGATCCAGAAGCTGCACTCGGCCGCCAAGGAGCAGCAGAGCCGGCTGTCCCTCATCGAACAGGACCTGCAGGAGATCCGGGAGGAGAGAGACAGTCTCAGGGACATTGCATTAAATCTGCCTAAGTCCTGCCCACAGGCTGAAGGAGCAGGCAAAGGTTAGATAAAGGAGATAATTTAGAGGATTAAGTCTGATTAGACAGCTGAACATCAGAAAAGACTGGAAGGATTTTGTTGATAGAATAGGCATCCTGCTCCGAAAAAGAAACAGTGATATCTTTTCATAGTCTTCCCTCTCTTTCCACCTTTTGCCCTAAGATGCAATCTATTTTACCACCTCAACACAGTGACACCGTCTCCCATGATTTATACCTTATCTTCCTCCTCCTTCCCTTTTGTTTTTTTCCCTTCATTTTTCTCTCCCACTGCCTTTTTTGTAGTTTTTTCTTTCTTTTTTTTTTTTTTTTTTTTTTACCAACAACATCAGAACTTTAATTTCACCATGAATAATAACCAGCCGTTCTGAACTGCTGGAGTGCACTGTCAAGTTTAAAATAATGCTGATTTTCCTTTGTGGGGGTAAAAGGTGTGTCTGAGTGCTCCTCCAGACTGACACATTCATTTACACTTGAGCTCTTTTTCATCAGCCTGGCTTAATTAACAATTAGTCCCCGTGGCCTCAGCGGGGCTCAGGTCAGGCTTCAACAGCACACAACCTGTGTTCGGGATTCTTACAGTGCCTACCTCTCTGTTTTTTTGCGGTGTCTCCATTTTACTTTCTCCCCGTGTCACTGTCAAGCGGTCTCGGGGTTGTGATTGCTCACACTGTCTGGCTCCAGGTAACCAACGTGTTAAAAACTGATGGTCTTTGTATTGCAAATATTGTATTGATATAATTCATGAAGCCACTGTACACCAGACGTAGGCAAGAGACACACTTTCTTTGTTTTTTTTTGAGTGCTGAACGAACTGATCAGGGATCAGACCTAGTGAGCCAGCTACACATCTACATCTACTTTTGTGAAGCACTTTGTGATGTTGCTCTGTGAAAGCTGCCATACTAATTACCTTTTACCTACTTATAGTCATTTGAGCTATGTTTTAAGAATGTAAGGCCTTCACATTGAAACCATTACACAATAATGTATCACTGAAAGCTTCAATTTGCATACAATAAAACAATAAAATAAGTATTCAGTCCTTGAAAAACATTCTCGCTGTTTTTCAGTTTTCTAAGTCTAAGTTTGAAATACACTAAGAGGAAATGATACAAGTCTTGCATTATTTACTTTTAGTGCAAAATGTTAATTCGTCCTGTGCTAATATAGTGCATTGTGAAATGAGCATGTGAGTATGTGAATGAGCACATAGTTTGCAACACTGCAGGTGTGTGGAAAATTTGTTAAAGGAATTGTTTGCTCTTTTGGGAAACTACATTATTTTCTGATTTGTTAAAAATAACAGGATCTATACTGGTCTCATGTGTGCACTATGTGTGAAGTTACACCAAGGGGAGTGTGAGACTCTAAACCCATCAGTATCTCTTAAAGCTCATTAATCAACACCTTAGTCAACACTATAGGCCGTCAAGGAAAATATAATGTGTTGATTGGCGGTACTGGCAGGCTAACTGTTTTAGGTCATATCCTTCCTCATTTGCATTTTTGCACTACAAAATGTCAAAAGCACAATGAAGTGGACTACATAGTGAGTAGTGAGTGACACAGCCTTATGTTCAACCAGGCTAGCAATCCTGTTAACGTTGTCTTATCAATTTTGTCCTCTAACTTTCAACAAGAATTCGAATAAGCGCATTTCCCAGAATGTTTACTTCAACTGCGACTATACAGTTTAATGAAAGTGACGTCAGTATATTCTTTTTGTAATGTTTTCATTGTTGTCATACAAATTCCAATTATTAAGTAATTTAAACACACCATGTTCCAGATAATTCGGCCATTGGTTTCAGAGCTTTATTCCAGTCAAATATTTTACAACACTGTGGTCAGCCTTTTCCCTTTGACACACAACCAAAGAAATCTGGTCATACGTGTGAGTTTCTACCAAGATCATTTGTGTGAGAATTTGATATCAGCAGAACTCAGGTAAAATACAACAAGTAAAGGCCAACATCCAAAAGTTTGACAGTGCAGAGGGGGGCATTCATGGGGACCCATCATGTGGATAACCACAGCTCTGCATTTTAGGAATTAAGAGCAGTCATTTTAGTCAGTTTAGTGTCTAAGTAGAGATGAGCGTCATTACCATATGAAAATGAAATCCAAATTCATGACTGTTGAGAGGAGACTGGGAATAGCACAGAGTCCTTAAAGTCATTACTTTAGTACAATATTCATGCTTCATATTGCAGCGTTCTTGCTGATGGGGTCTGCACCATAAAAGCACAGACGGGAGTGTATCAGTCTTTAAAATTGTCTGGCATTGTCTAGATTGTTGTCCACAGGCGTGAGGCGGTGGCCTCAAAAAGCAGTTCACAGAGGAGTAATAACTCATTGTCTGCTCCCTTTCACATTAAAAGCAGCTGGGGACACCTTGTTATGGTCTTTTCTGCATGTATAATGGCATTTGCTCTGGATGGGGACTTCACAGTGCATTCCTTCACTCACACGTCAACATTTCCTTTACATAACTGCACGGACACACCGCCTGCTGGACTGCCATTCATCTTTGGTTTCAATTTTTAGAGCCAGTCAGAAGTCAGCATCGGTTAGCACACTCATTACTTTGTCTGCAGTTGTCTGAAAACATTCACAGAGGCTTTAGCATGAGCAAACCTCATCTTTATCTTTTTTTTTTCTTTGATGAGCTTGGTCAGATAATTCTACTATAAACACAAGCCTTCGTGTTGTCAGTGCTGAAGAAGAAGAATTTCTATGTTCTGAACATGGCATGACACTAACAGGCAGATGTAAAATCACTGCTCAGGAAATGAACAAGGACAACAGAGGCTTAATACATTTTCCATGTGCAAAATGAATTGTGCCTTTACATAAAATGAAGGCTTCTTATCTGCCTTTTTATTGGGGATATCTCTGTCACTGTCAATGTAAAGGTTACATGTGGTCGAATGAGTACCAATTCAACAATAGTGTCCATATAAATAATTTCCATATGGAATATTTTGTATGCCATATTTTACCAGATTTTTTTAATGAGATATATTTGGCAGGTCATTTGCCTGAACCATTTCCTATAACTTAACTCTGACAATGAGTAACAGGCTGGCTGCTTCGATCAACCTCCAAATGAAAGAAAAAGACAGAATAATGCTCCTTCTCAATTCAGCTATAGAATACTTAATTATACTGTAATTTTCAAGCCCATGCAAACAGTATTGTCGCAGTTGCCGGTCTGGTGAGCCCTCGAATAAGCTGCAGTATCCAAGGCCGCTTTAATGCACAGGCTTACCAGGGCTGAAGACGAAGTTCAAGTCACATTGTTTTGTTACTTGTCAGTTTTTTTTGTCAATCACTTAATACGCACATTCATGGCTTCTGATTGATCCAAATTAACCCTTCGCTAAGAACTCCCGCCCCCCTTCGTTACTTTTGGTACGTCTACCAAGCTTTTCCCCCTTGAGTGACAGTTGGAAAAAACAAAAAAAAGACATTTGAGATTGGTGCTCACAAAATAAAAGTGGTTCATGAGAAAGAATCTTGAGAAAAATAATTACTGAAGAGCATCCCAAAGCTCACAGGATTCTTTAAACAACCTGCCACAGATGGTGGTGGACCCACTAAATGCTCAGTATCTCACCCACCAGAGGCAGCAGACGAGGTGGGGCTCGTGCAGGTAGAGGTAACAGCAGAGGAAAAGAGAAGAGGAGCGGAGGATGAGCAAGAGGAAGTGAAGGAGGAGGAGAAGGAGGAGGAGGTAACACTCAATCACCAGAGAGGAGGAGGAGACAAGTCCAGCGATGGCCCTTACAGCAGTGATCCGAGCCGCTGGGGAAAAAAATTGACCGGAGGCGTGTCAAAATAAAAGCACTGACCTCTGTGCATCAGAGCGCATATAAAAACACCAGAGAAGATTTTTCTCAAAAACATATTTCAGCAGTGGAGTTACTGAAATTTTTAAGAAGAAGAACACTCCGCAGTGTTTGCCAGCACAGACATATCTTTACGGCTGTTCCTGACCATGCCAGTGATCAATGATAGCGGGGAGCGGTCCCTCTCCAAACTGGGCTTCATGACAAACAGACTCAGATCAAGCATGCAGCAAGACAGAGTCTGTCAGTCCATTGAGCATAACATCCTTCATGATTTGGATTTCAAGGACATAATTAGGGCATTCTCTGCAAAGAAGACCAGATGAGAGCACTTCTAAAAGGACAATGCTCTGCTTATTGCTGGCCTCTGAGGGGTGTTCCATCAACGTAGCTAAAGAAAGCCAGGCTGACTGGAGAAAGCCTCACTTGAACTAACGCCATCTCCCAATTGAGCCTCAAGTCGTTCCACTAACATATTTTAGCCTCATCTAGTTGAGGCTAATTCAAGCGAGGCTTATATAGCCCGGCCATGTTCGAGTGCCCGAGGATTGTAAGAAGCCCTGACGAATAGATGGTAGAATAGAAAAGCAGATGGTGGGAGAGAAAAGTAGAGCGAGAAAGTAGAGCGAGATCAGATCATATCAAAAATAGAGAAAAGAAAAAAAAAACAAACATAAGCTGACAGTCTAAATATGCCAAGCTAAATCCTGTTGTTTCATGTTAGGTGTTTATTTAGCTCATAAAATAACTCTTTTCTTTCATTTGTTTTATTTAAAGCATGTTGAATTGTCTCTGTGTGAAATGTGCTGCATAAATAAACTGACCTTGCTTTGTCAATTTAATAATCAGTGAACATTCAAATCACCACACAGTGCCATTACATTATCAGTAGTATTAGTCTGCAGTCTGCAACCTCGCCACAAGATGCCATTTAACCCCTCATGCTGCTTCTTAAATGTGCACAAACATGAATATGAGGCTGCTTCCATATTTTGTCTTTTGCATTTCACTGACTGATTAATTAGTTATTCCTTTATTTGGCAGGAGCTGGGGTGCACTTATTTTTACTGATGTACATTTTTTATTCTGCATTATTTTTGTGTTGACGGGGATTTTTTTTTAAAATGTAGAATTTTCATGGTTGCTATGGAAGAGCATCTGTTGATGTCATTCAAATAGATTGGAACCAACAGACCTGTCACATTTAGAACAGAATGTAGCTGTCTATATGTGATCAACAAGCAGACAGTCAGCAGAGACACTTCGACGGCCGAGAGGGAAAGCTGTTGTTTTATCCGACTTGTTGGACACGCGTTGTTTTGTTTTTTTTGACACCTGAGGACAACAGTGTGCAGATGAGACTTTTGCAAAGGAAGACCTTCAGCACAAAGACACTGAAGGCAGCTAAAAAGGTGAAGGTGATGCTTCTGCACCAAACGTGAGTACAGGTACTCGAGTACTGCAGTTAAGTGCATTTTTGATGTACTTTTTGCTTTACTCGAGTATCAACAACTTCTGCTATGTCTCGCTTCGATGCCACTTCAAGTCAGGGGTGAGTACAGAATTTTTTTTTATTGGTTAATAAAGTTTCACTAAGGTGGTGGACTGGTATATAAGAGGTTAAGTTTCTAAAAGGTATGGTGGTTTATAAGAGAGTCACTGGTGTGTATTCCTTGATTTATATTTGCTGAAGGTAAAAACTGTGTGTTTTTGCGTCACTGGTGTTTATTAGCCTGGTGTTTTTGGTAGCCACAAGAGTATTTTTTTTAGTTCATATGATTCAGATTTTAAGAAATTCTGCAGGTTCCCAAAAGATTTGAGTGATTTCTAAAAGTTTTACAGACTTGCATTTCATTATAATTTGTTACACACAGGTTCATGGCATGTTTTATGGATTTCTGAGAGATTTCAGCAGGTTTTACAGGTTTCACTTCTAAATTTCACAGTTTTATAACAAGAGTTACTGATTTTCTTTATGCGGTTCATCAGATTATGACCATCATGTATAAGTTGATCACAGGTTTTGTAGGTGGATTGTGTTTAATAAAAGTAATCCAACAAAACGTCTCATTATTCAGTACATTAAAAAGACTGTTCAAACAAGTTTAATTGATTTTTAAAAGGTTTGCAAATAGTTTTCCTTTTTACAGGTTTCACAAGATTATAGAAAACTTCATCACATCTTCACTGATTTCTTTTTAAAGGATTTATAATATACAGATCTATGAAACGTTCCTTTTGCTTCTAACACGTTTACAGGTTTCCAAGAAAGATTTAATACTTCAAGTAACAAGTTTTATTGATTTCTAACAGGTTTGCGAGAGGTTGTCCTGATTTTTTTTCAGATTTCACAAGATTGTAACAAGCTTTAACCTTCATGTCATGTTTTTCTGACAGGTTGACAGGTTTCTAACAAGTTTGATTGATTTCTAACAGGTTTTGTTGACTTTGAACAGGTTTTGCAGGTGTGCAGAGAGATTTTATTTGTTTTTGGCAGGTTTTAATCTCTTTTCAATAATTGAAGTAACACTTACTTCCTGCAGGTTTCAAAGGTTTTATAAGACGTTTTCTGTGTATGAGAGATATTTGTGGTTTATTCACAGGATTTTTACAGACTTAGAGGCTCATGACATGTTTACTGATTTTAACAGCGTTATTTATTTATAAAATGTTTTTCTTATTTCTAACATGTTTAGAGGTTTCCAAAGATTTAATGTTTTCGAAGAACGGTTTATTGACGTCTGCCAAGGTTGACTTTTTTCTAACAGGTTCTGCAGGTTTTCAAAGAAAATGAAAATTATTTTGTATTTCTTCCTTTCCTCACCTGCGTTCACTTGACTTCCTGTCTCTGTAAACCTGCTTTTGATGACTCTGCCCCCCTTATTAGTTTCACCTGTTCTCATTAGTCTCCTCACCTGTTTCCACTTCCCTGCCCCTCACTATGTAAATACACCGCTCCTTTTCCTTTGTTCTCTGTGGTGTTTTGTTTCATTCCAGCCCTCTTGTGTTCCTGCATTCATGTGATCCTTTGTGACTGCCAGTCTCAATGCTTCCACCTTGTCTTAATGTTTCCTTCCGAGCTGAGTGTTTCCTTCTGACCTTAATGTTTCCTTCCAACCTGAGTGTTTCCTTCTTGCCTGAATGTTTC
>JAOXYL010000042.1:10932018-10950880 GCA_028564955.1 Terapon puta
CCGTGTCAGCATCCCTGGGTCCGAACTTCACTTCGCCGAGCATCTGCCCTAACACTTAAGGAGTTTCTTTTCTTCATTTTTTATAGTGACCCTCTTCTACATACCTCTCATAAATTTTGCAGCAGGTTCTAACATGTTTCACAGGATTATTATTCTATAACAGACTGACAGGTTCATCACATGTTTACTGATCTCCGACATCTTTTAAATGGTTTTAACAGCCTTATTTATTTATCTAATGTTTCTCTTATTTCTAACATGTTCTAACAGGTTTCTAAGAAGATTTATTGATTTCTAACAGGTTTCACAGGTTTATAACAAGTTTCAGGTTCACAGCATGTTTACTGGTTTCTAACAGGTTTCACCAGTGTTGCTCAATCATACAGGTTTCTAAGAGGTTTTATTCTTCTCTCACAGACTCAACTGAATTGTTCTGTTATTACATTTACAGGTTTGAAAGTAGCTGAACAGATTATGATGTATTTCAGATTTTTCAGATTGTTATTTTTTTATTTAGTAATTTCTCACAGCTTTTGCAGGTTTCCAAAGAAAAGAAAGAATACTACAGCTTATTATCAGGTTTCACACATTTATAACAACTTTAATGGCTTCAACAGGTTTTCCTCTTCATCCTCCTTCTGCTTCTTCTCTCTCCCTTTGTCCCTCAGGTTTCCTCAGCCGTCCTCAGACCTCTTTCGCCCTTCTTTGGCAGGATTTCACTGTCTTATCATCCACAATGAAGTCTCTGGGCCTGTCCTTCCTCAAACCCCTTCACCTTTTTATCCATCATGTCATTCATTGTGTGAATCCCTCTCATGTGTCTCTCTCCAGGTCACCATGATGAAGAAGAGGAGTTTAAATCTTTGTCAACAAATTGTACCAATAATTTGTTTTTTTGTTTGTTTGGTTTTTTTTGCACTCGATATCCATTGCACGTCTGTCCGTCCTGGGAGAGGGATCCCTCCTCTGTTGCTCTCCCTGAAGGTTTCTTCCAATTTTTCCCCCTTTTCATAGGGTTTTCTCAGAGGGAGTTTTTCCTCATCCGAGTCGAGGGTCTAAGGACAGAGGGTGTCGAGTGTCACACAGACTGTAAAACTGTCAAATCTGCCTGTGTAAATAAAAACTGAATTCACTATCATTTAAATGCCATTTGGGTGGTTTCACTGGTTGATAACATGGCGTGACAGCGGGTAGGATCCAAAAACAGAGTACACACACAGTGGTGGAGAGACCATGGTGAAGGTTTATTGAAAATCAGAGAGAGCAGCCAGGATACACAGGTGATCCCAAGGCACAGGTAGCAAAAGGTTACCAAACGTTATACAACGTTCAAAGATTAAATTTACAACTGGAGACTGAAGTCAGCATCACACACTTTAACAAAGACCCTTATCTTACCCTTAGTCTTAGTACAGTACGCTCAGTTTATGTGTGAGTGCAGAAACTGGAAGTCAGTGACTATTTTGTTCATCACAATGTAAAACAGTACATGATAACATTAACTCTGTATTTGCTGAAACTATAGCCCTATATCAAAATAATATAGAATAAAATAAAACAATATGTCACGCTGGCTTCTTCGATGAACTTTGTGTTACGGCGGAGGTGAACCAAACAATCTGCACAAAGTATGAAGTGAAGAGCTGGGGTGTAAATGTCGCAGGAGCTTCATTAGTGAATGGGTTACAGGTGTGCAGGTAGGTTTTTTTTAGCTGTGCAGGTAGACTGGATGCTGGAGGAAAACAAACGCTGCGCCCATGCAGGAAGAGAGGGCGCGGAGATGATGCAAAAGGAAGGGGTACACAACAAATTTTACTGGTGCTGTAGAAGCTTCATGAAAAAGTCCCAGCAGTGTATGAATGGCTTTGTTGTTTTATTAGTACTTTGTTTTACTGCTTTGCAAGGATTTGGTTTGATTACCTACGAACGATGAAGCTTCTTTGCAAAAAGTAATTTTGGGGTTTTGAGGTTTCACTTAGGAAGTCTCCTCACAAAATTGCAGCTCTGCTTACACTCGTACATCTCAGCAGCTTCACCTCAGCGAGGATTACAGCTTGTTTTAGAGTTTAACAGAAGGAGGTAAAGTTCATCTGCACCGAACATAAGATCTCAAGATTTCAAGAATTTAATTACGTAACACTTTACATCAGCAATCATTGGTAATGAATTGCCAACAAGTCTGACAGTAGCCAGTTGGCATCTTTACACCCACCACAATTAGTTACATTGAATGTAAAGATAGCTTCTTGTTTGGAGTTCCCCAGATTTCATACTAATGGCTTCAAAGAATGAGTTTAAATGGCACCATCCACATTTAAGAGACTTGCATACTCGCATCACAAGAGAGTACACGCTGTAACAAATTGTTCTCCCTTCCTGATCACTTTTAGTGAGTCAAAAGTTTTCCAGCTTGCACAAATATAAGTGTTTCTTTGAAGTCTTGTTGTGCCAAAAATGTTTCTCCCACAGTGGAAGCCCATGTCCATAAAAGGAAATCACCACGAGCAGAAAAATAACATGCTGTGGGCAGATAATGTTGAATTGGCTGGGGAGGATATAATTCATTTCGTTAAGAACTTGTTTTAATCCAAAAACTGCTGCCCTATGTTGGAGTTGGTTCAGTGATATTAAGCCAAGAGCTGAATGGAAACTGGCAATGAACCATATATGCCGTTTGGCTACTGACGGGGGTGGGGGGTAATTACCAGCTGCTCCTTGACATCTATAGGATGCATCTACTTTCACATTTCCCTCCTGGTGTGCGAAGATGCTCGCTGGCAATCATACGCTGGGCGTCATTCACACAGGAACCATGTGCAGAGAGTAGATTACTCGAATAAAAAAACATTGTACCATAATCATTCCTTCAACTGTCAAATCAGCTGTTTTAAAGAAACCCAAAAAATCGAGTAATTCCAAGAAAAATAACAGATAACGCAGACGCCTGACATGGTCTGAGCAGGCGATGCAAGTGCAAATCCTTAACATCAAAGATAGATACTGACACACCCCCCGCCGTGCCTCTCGTCCCACTTCACAGCTATTCACCGCACGAGTTCAGGGAGAGGAAGACTAAAAATGTTGTGACCCCCAAAATATCTTAACTTTTCCACCCCCAAACCCCGCAATGCTGCACAGACTGTCAGGAATACAGAACTAGTAACATGAGCATCCTCCATGCGCGGCATATATTAAACAAGAAAACAAGAAAATAAATGTCAGATTGCTCTTGAACATATCAGAGACTATTCAAAGAGTTCCTGCACTATTCAAAAAGATCCTACACAAATAGCTGCAGAGGGATTTGTGAGGTCTGTGACTCACCTATTAAAATCAAACAGATGCAAATGGATGCTTCCCAGCTGTCGTTGGCACATTGTGATTTATATATAAATACAGAGATTCAGATTTTCAACATGGTGTTGGGTATATTTCTGATCATTGTAGTGCACTTGTTTTATTTTCATAATACTGAACATACTACAGGATGCTCCATTTCCTGTTACACTGCAGAGCATCTGTCCCCAGCACATGCCGCAGTAAATCACGCATATTTGATTATAAGCCGCTGCACAAAATCTATCCCAAAAATGTTTCCACAGATGTGCTCTTGAAACTGAAGCAAAGTGATACAGAAGCAGAGCGTCAAAAAGACGGCCGTAGCTCCTTTGAAAGTGAAGTGTTTTTCGAGCTGATCAGTGAATCGCTGTGCTAATGAAGGAGAAGTCAGGCCGCTGCGTGTCAAGACTGAAAACAGATCCGCTCCCTGCATTGCAACAAGTGGAATCATTCACGTCCAAACTAAAAAGAAAAGGGTTTTGCATGATGAAATAATTGTAACCTCATTTACAATCACACGTCGTGCCTCAAGTCCTCTCGCGTTGCCCATTGAAGGGGAGCGTACTGCGGCTCCTGTTGGGAATTGTTAAGCTTTAACAGAGCCCAAATGAACTATGAAAGCTTTGGCCGTGTAGGAAGCTGACGTGTGCGTGTCTTCGTCAGACAGTGAACATGTTAAGAAGAACCGGCAGATGAGAGAGGATATAGATTAGCATATTTAAAACAAACACACAATCTTATGTGGTGAACAAGTTGCGTATGGTGCCAGGCTCCTCAGGGAAGGCTCAAAAAACAGAAGCCACCCAGAGTACACTGGGATAATTGATGGGTGAGCTGGCCAGTGATTTCCCTTGTTTTGTACTGAAAACATCGTTTTGGTGTAGCTCGTAAATTGATTTTTGGCTACATGAGGAAAGTGCAACTATTTAACAGACATTATCAGCTTACAAAATTGATGTGGCATCCATGCTAACATTCATTTGCCTATTTACATATCCAGTAAACACCATATAATTTGAAGTCAAGGTTCTGGCCACCCGGCAAATTTAGTTTAGTCCAATATTTACTGTGTTCTTAGGTCTCTTTGTCTCCACTAGCTTTTTAGGTGTTAAATCCATCAGTGAGTCGCCAGCTCACTCAGCGATTCAAGACAAATCAACAAACACTGAATAACACAAAGATTTTTTTAAAGCACTAATAGCTTGAGTAATAAGAATCATTAGGGAGGTTTATTAAGAAAAAAAGTACTTTCCAATTAAGTTTCCTTTTGTTATGAAGCAGATTTAAATAGATTTTCTATTATTCATCAAGAATTTCAATGTGAAACACAAAGTCTTCAAAGTATAAAAAGTGGGGATCAGAAAGCCTTGAACCCCCTTCAGTGATGCACTTACACTGCAATTACATCAAATCTTCACCACGCACCATTTTTTTCCATCCCGTTATCTTAAAAAGCTGTCAAGCTGTTACATGAATCTGATTCTGGTGTACTTTTGTGTTATTCTTGGCCATAGCTCATTTGGAAAATACACATTTTTAGACTTTTAAATATTGTTTGAAGAAAAAGTCCCAGTTGAGGCAGGCAGACGATAAAGCCAAAGTATAGACACCGTCCATGCTGTTTGCATCCGTATTACACATTTATCACTGCACTTTGTCTCTTATCACATATTTTCTCATTTATTTTTTATCAACTTAAATGGAATAAGTTTTAAGCTCTGTAGGGTTACTTCACTAAATGTAAGGGATATCGTGGATGTCACGAAAAGAAAAGGATTTTTCTTTTTCTTTTTTTCTACTTTTGGGAACGCAGTCATGCAAATATAATTGTACTTGGGAGAGATTCACTTGCGTGATAGTGACATGAAGTTTGAGAAACCTCAGAGGTGGAATGGCTTTTTTTAGACGTGGTCCAGAGCTCTCTTCTGGAGCTGCTCGTCAAGACATTTTAAGTTGTCTTTAAGAACACAAGCACTTGAGAAAGCTGACTCACGGTCAGAGGCTAATTACACTATTCATCATACGTAGTGTTTATGGATATTGTTCTGGTGGGTACCTAATTAGTGGTTACTATGGATATGAATACTGTGATTTAAAAGATTACAGTTAGTAAAAAATAATTATTTATTTCCCTTTCACCAGGAAGTGATATATGATTACATTTAATGGTCTTTTGGTGTTTACTTATTTGGTGGATATATCTGGGTTACACAGGATTGTGATCTGTTTAAATGGTCACCATCACTGTGTCATGGGCTGATGATAGAAAACGGGTGTGCATCTTCTCCTCTTTCAAGTAGGTGGCTGTCAATTAGAAGGGAAAAATGATGTGCTAGATAATATAGCCTAACGCTACTATATATTTGTGTGTGTTCGTAGCTAAACTTAACGTCGTCCATAACTTACACTGAATTACTGTTGTCGTATGTTCTGTGAGAGCTTAAACCTGTTCATTTCACCCTGCGTTTCTGAGCAGATGGCACGACCCGGTTTAGGTGAAGCTGCTTAGTCGCTGGTCTGAGGCGCGTTTGGAGGACTGTCATTTGTTTCCACTTCACTTTCAAGTTGTTGTTGTTGAACCTCCCGGGGTTTGTTTCATGCATCTGTTTCTTTATATTTTTTCTTAATAAAAGTCCTCTTCTTTTTGCATGGGATACTGCCTGCGGTTGTTGTGGTTCTCATCATCCCTCTCCCAGATTCTGGTGCAAGAAAACCCACCACCCATCACTAAGGATGTCGGCACGGCAAAATGAAGAAAAGCTCTGCAGCCTCTCCCTGAATTCTGTTGATTTTCCATATCGCTCCGAACGTACATACAAATTCTATATTATATATTTACAATATTTTGAAATGATTTAGATCATTCATCACTGTAAAATCAAAATGTTCAGTGTTGTATACAGACATTTATACGTGAATATCCTCCAACTCCATTTAGAAAAGTATATCTTTGAAAATAATAACATAATTATAAAGAGGTATGGGAACTTTACAAAGTAAAAGTCAAGTAAGTTAAAGCTGGGCTGCAGAGGAGAGAAAGGAATATGGGCACATGAAGAGAGAGAAATTGTTACTTAACCATGAAGTGGGAAAAAAAGAACATTTTCTGAAAACAAAGAAAAAGAGCCAGTCAGGAGCTTGGTGGTTATTAAATCACACTTCAGGAGAGACTGACTGGCTATTACGAGGCGATGCCCAAGAATTGAGAAAGAAAGAATTGTCTCCACATCTCCACCTACTTACAAAAGTGTTCGTTATTTGTCAGATGTTTAGATTAGATCAAAGATGATGCCGATACCAAGATTTCTTCAAAGGGTGTGTACACTTTAAGACAGAGGCTAAGCAGTAAAGTTGAGTCTTAAGAATAAAAATCTTTAAAGAATAACTGCAGCTGTGAATTCTTTTGAGAAATAGATAAAAGTAATGTTATGTGGGGGCATATAGACTGTCCCAAAATAGAGCAGTGTGATGCTCAAGGGCATGGAGGGACAAAAAGAAAATGTCTGTTATAAAGAGGAAGCAAACGGTGACGCATGCTTGTAGCGGTGCATGAGAAGAGTATATTGCCAAGTGAGGTCAAACACAATAAAATGACACAATTACTGGAATCCACAGACATCAGCAGGTCATTAGACACCCTGAAGAGAGCTGACTCAGTGCTAAAAGGCAAGATGGACCATGACCGGAACTGCACAATATTATTTTTTCTTTAAGGGTTCATTCAGCCAAATATGTGTAATATCTAGCTGTGCAGATGGTTTTTCTTCAGAGAAAACAATGCAGATGAAAGGAAAGTGCCTTTTCAGTGCTCAAAAATACGGGGGGAAAAATGTTTCAGAAAATACTCCTTCTTCAGTAGAGAAAATTATGATGTTTATATGAAGCTCAGTGTATTTTCTGGGTCATAAAATTCCCACAGTTAGAAAAGCTCAGAAAACCATCCCAAAGACAGGTGTGTAATGAGAAATATGATGGAGCAGCATGCAGTTTGGAGTCCCCAAATATCTCCACTATGCCTTGCAAATTGGCAGTGATGGAGTCAGATCATAACCAACAACAGATTTTGGAAGTTCTGCTGAAAGAAGGGAGCGAAAAAAGCAGAGAGAGACTGAGGAATGAAAACAGAAGCTCAGCTGTTTTTCTCGTAGACAGGTAAGTGGAGTTTACGTTATCTAGCGTTTATTAGCCGGGCTATTGCTGTCAGGGGAACTTGTATAGCCTCAATAACTCCACATCTCAGAAAAAACAGCCCATGCAGAGCTGTGAAGGTCTGAGCCTTGAAAAGACAGACAAAGGCAAACTGGTTCATTATGTGTTTTACACCACAAGAAAGTATCTGGCAATGCTTCATTGTGATGGAGGACTTTTTATGTGGTGCCTTATTTCTGTAAATCGTGTATATCAAAGAACACATTTGTCATTGAGTTTATGGGGAGAAATAATCGTCCATCCAGACTATTTATCATAATCGTAAGTGGCTATAAGCTTTGAACATATACTACACGACAAGACATTTTTGTATTAACAAAAGATACAGTGATCATGTGTAATGTGAAAGGGGTAGCAATATAGATGAACCCATGGATAATCATCAACCAGCTTTGCTGTTTCCACCAGTTTTTGCCAAGAGATTTGTTTTTACAGTCCGAAACTTGACTGTTTTGGTTCACTCTCATCAGTCTTGTTAATGTCATTTTCAGTGAAAAAGCATAAAAACCTGACTTAGCACCTAACAGCAAACAGACAGGGTTCTGTTGTGTTGGTGGAAAACAAAACAGAACACTGAGGAGAGACTAATGAACTGATGTTCATGAGAAACGCAGCTCTAAATTAATGGTAATGTTGCTCCGTGTCGTCTATACATTAACAACTGTCTGCTAATAATTTGGTTATATCAACTTTAATGCTGAGAATATGTCACGGTTGTGTTCACAGTTTATTTCTGCTTCCCCAAAGATGCACCCACAGGTTCATGCATGGTTTAAAATCAAGGCATTTAATGACAGATAAAAGCAAATCAATGCATTTAAACTTAAGTGAGTATAAATTCAAAGAAAGCAGACAATACACCAGCACAGCCAGTAGAAAGGATCGTTTCATTATGATGTTAACATTAACAAGGACTGCAGTCCTTTCGTAAGGTACATTCTGTACAAAAGTGAAAGTTGAATTGTTTGTATATTTCAGTATACAGTTAAAATAAGGTGCTATATCAATAGATTTGCTTGGCCTTCCTTTCCTCCACTCGACTCTGCCCTGACACACCACTCTCTCCAGCTGCTTGGGCATGCCAGGTAAATAAAGAAAAGATACACATGAGGTGAATAAAAAGGGTAATACCCACTTCAAACACCACTTCCCACTAATCCCTACATGCACTCAACCTTCACACAGTGAAAGTATACTGCTGACACCTGGACACTGACACTACCCACTCAGCCAGGCTTTCTGGAACAGACTTCACGACTGAGGAGTATCAAGAGACCGGTAAGGGATGAGATTAGTCACTCTGGACAGAAAAGAGACAAGACCCTGCATCTGTCTGTACTTTAGCCCAGCATATGTCCTTCTCCATAGATGCGGGGGCTTTATAAAAACTCAGCTAATCAGGTAGCATTGTTGCCTGCCGTCACGACCTGATCCAACCTTGCTTATCCCACACTTGTTGGTCTGTGCACATGGAAAATGCCCCTATTATTTCTCTACACTGTCTGTAGTGGAGCTAAAACCTTGAAAAAATGTATAATAACAGATATATCCACGAGCATGTAGAGGCCAACAACCTGCTGATTGCATTGTTGCGAGTCATGTTAAGATAGAAAGCGATGCAGCAGATGAGGTATGTAAACTGGATTTATATATGAATGCAGTGCTTGATACTATAAACATTCATCCAGGCACGTGCAAGTGTTTGATTCACAGGATAGCAGATTTGCTCAATGTGCACTTGAGACTTGCTTCTCGAAACTGTGGCTACCCGTATACCCCCTCTGTGAATCCCATGAAAATAAATGAACAGAAGATGTGTCCTGTCACGTCTGCTGGACCCACCAATGGATGCATTATTACAACTTCAAGGATCACACATCTTCCAGAGGTCGCCCGCCGAGACCAGAGGAAGACCCTCGCTGGGTTGACATTATTTGTTCACAATTTCTTGCCGCAAGCTAAGGGCAGTTTCCTGTTTTGTCTTTAGATCTCACACCACTGATTTGTCATCCTTTTACTGACTTGAGGTGGTTCAAAGGACAAAGGGATCTCTGAGGACGGGTGATGTTTAACACTTTGCACCAGTGCACGAGGCACAATCAACTAAACACCGCGCCAAGAACTTGATTAGTTACTGTCGCTATCCCCGTAAAGCTTTCAGTCTCCACACATATGCAGTTTAAAACGACAAGAGGATAGCACAAGCATAGTATGTTTCCAAAATCTTGTTCTTACTGATACTGCTTTCTGGTTTCTGCTGTGTGTTTACCCATCCAGATACTGCACACTGTATGTTCTATTCGTGTTAGTCTATAATGTGACAGCAAGCTATTTATCCAAACTTCTTATGTTGAAGCAGACAGGACACACTCATACATCTTACATTTAGCTCTTTTTGGTTTTGGGTAGGTTAAAAAAGAAATCCAAATCTTTACATCAGCCTGTTGTGATTAATCACAGTTGCTAAGCTACGACTGGACCTTTGCTGCTCTTGAACAGTAAGTTGGATTGAAGTTACTGTCGGCTGAAGTCCACCTCAAGGACAACAAAAGGGCAGCAAAAGTTTTGGGAATCTGTTTAGGTCTACTGTGTCTCAGACTTCTGTCATTCAGGAATCTTCTTCAGATTCAGATTCCTTTATTTGTCTCCCAGCGGGGAACTTTACAGCACAACAGCAGTGAAAACACACAGTGAATAAATAGACAGTAAGAAATGCTATATATATGTATATATATATATATATATATATATATATATATGCCCAAAGTTTCTGTAGAAAACTTACTGAGACCAAAATTCCACTAAGAATGAATAAGGCAGGAGAAGCAACAGTAAAGCTCGTATTCTTTATGAATGTGCTTGTTGATCTTGTTACAGTGACATCTCAAGGTACTATTACAGAGCACACACATGCACACTGACATCCGCACACACAATCTTCAAAGGAACTGCAATAAAAACAAGCCTCAGGGTTTGACTGTCATCACTGACTTTTATTCTGTTATGTACCCGCTGGACAGTCATTGTATTTTGTACTTTACATGCTGTAATTTGCAGAAAAATTGTTGAATGAATTTATACGAGCACACACAAGGATTCAACAACCAATCCAAGACCATTCCTGGATTGCACATTGCGACCATAACATTTGCAAAGAATGTATAATCAAGGTCACAAACTGGACGAATGCCTTAATCAGAGTATGACTCACAGTTAAGGACAAAGTGTAACACAGAAATGATGCAGAAATGTGCTGCATTTTTGTGTCTTGAGCCTTTGTCCTACCTATCTATAGGAGCCGAGCTTTGGATCTTGAACCTGGCTCCAAAAAATGGGCCTGGTGTGTTTATTCTGGGCACGATTCTCTCCACTGTCTCCTCATCTGATACCAGTTTGCTTCAGGTGTCCTTAACAGGACCTCATGTTCCTGAAAACATTGCTCCCAGGGTCACCGAGGTGCACACACCCGCTCCACTGTGATAAGGTTGCAATTCAAGAGGCGACTGAACAAAAAGGTGCTTTATTCACAAGCGATGGTAAGAGGGATCACAAGACTGACCTCAGTTAAGGGCATCGGCTGCAGTAATACAGACGTTTGTATTGGATTGTGTTGGTGCACAGGCAGGTGAGGCACAAAGTAAAACTCAATTTACGGGTCAATCTTAAATCTGACACTCACCTGGACTCACAAGCTTTGGCAAGTCACCAAAAGATTGCTCACACAAGCAGATGGAATGAGATTTTCCCAGAGGGTACTTGATTTCACTGTGCTTGGCGGGGTTCAGTCACACACGAGGACCTCAAGGTCCAGCTGCAGCCTCTTCACCTTGGTCCCCATTTATCAATTTGTTCATAAACGTGTGTGCGTGTAATCCGATAAGGTAACAATTGCCCCTTATTTATCAAATATTTGGCAGCGTTTCCATCGCACCCATGTGTTTAGAACACCCGCAAAGATATTTCCCATCTGGGAAATCCTGTCAAAGAGGCAGAAAAATGAGTTCTCGGAGGCAGAGATGGAGACATAACAGATGATGTTGAACCGGAATAAACAATTATTATTTAGCAGCTGACATAATGGGATTTTCAGGGCCGCTCTGTTGTTTCCATTGTCGCTTTTACCGGATAAGCAGTAAGAAAATGGCTGGGCGAATGGATATTTCAGAACTGAGAGGTCAGATGTCAGCGATACTACAGTAAACTTATGTCCTATGAAGCTATGTTAACATGCTGGTGTTTTGCAGGCGTGTTAGCCTGCTAATTAACAATAAAGAGTACTGTGCTGAAATGATTACATGATCTAATCAAAGATAAAGTTAATGAATATTGATAACATTAATAATCCCTTTTCAAGCAAGACATTAGTCATTGTTTAGCAATTAATTACCATCTAATTAAACGGCAAGGCTTATTTGTTAATTTCCTGCATTGTTTACTGATAGGGAGTGATTCAGTGAAAATAATGAAGCTGATCATCATTGACGTGATATTAAGTAAATTAGCCTGATTTTGTTGATACATTAGACCAGTCAGTTTTTCTTTAACGTGATAACAATGTGAGAGCCAGTGATCAAAATATGTCTCAAAGTAGGAAGAAGATGAATATATAGGACCCGCAGTCACACATTTCATGACTGACTTTAACACTTCAAGCACTTTAAATGCTTAACAGTTGAGTTGTGGAACATAAATAGGCCTATATTATTCACAGCTGCCCTTGAAGTGAAGTTGAAACTAATCTTTTTAATACACAGGTTCAGTGGTGGGGGGGTAATATCTGAAGGTTTTTTTTCCTCTCTGTTCCGTCTTTTCACATTATGATGGACTTGATGTGGATTTGCAGCTGTGATTTAGGGAAGATTTTGGCTGTATTTTGTGACGTTCATCTTTGTAAGCTCAGAAGCTCAGCAAAAAAAATGCCGCAGACTAAGTCTCTTACTCTCTCAAGTCTATATGCTAAGGAGACTATTAGCTGACTACTGCGGCATTAGCAGGTCTTTATATGATTAGCTTCAGTTTTGTGATGCCAATATCATGACATGCTCCCTTGGTATATCCAGCCAAAATAACTACAACCAGAGTACACACCTTTGACTGAAACAAGAGCATGAAGTTTGGGTGATTGCTTCTTCATGCCATTGGTATGTCTGTATCTATTCTGTCCTCCTTGAACTCATCTCTTTAACGTGTATATCTTTCGCGACTGATTTCCCTGACCTTCTGCTTTTGAAAACGATGCACTGCATGCAGCATCACCATGGTCCCTCCATCACAGAGGCCACGGCAATGTGAATCAATGCTGCCCTCATGTGGTGGATTTTCCAATCCCTGTGTATCAAAAATGCAGCCAAAAAAAAAAAAAACACAAACACAGGCTTTATTGCAAATTGCCCATCATTCACAAATTTGATGAATTCCCAGTTTGGTTCTGTATTTTCCAACATTTGTAATTACTGAATTATTTGAAATTCACGTGGCACCTTGTTTTTGATCGATAAACTTGTCCTGGTCTTTGTATCCTGTACAGCCATTACTAACCTGTCAGCTGATACTCTTTTAATGTCTCACCCTATCAAAACACTTTTCATTCACTTCTCATTTTCTCCATCAAAGTCCTCCGTCTCACTTTTTCAGTCCCGATGAAACCTTCCCTAACCTGCAGTCATTCATCCCTGTTCTCTGTCTCCGCGGACTGTGTCTGCCACTTTGAGAAGTCTGACAACCTCCAAGGATGCAATTACCCTTTAACCCCTGACCTAATTCGCTTACAACCTCCCTTCTCATCCAGTGATTCTGAATTAACATCCCCCTCTGTAAAGGTGCCAAAAACCTAATTTCCACCGTCATACCTGCAGCCTGCTCTCCTAACCTTCTCCCATTCGCCCTCTCAGTAAGATCATTAATTCTGCTTGTCCTAAAGCCGTATGACATCAAACCGCAGACAAGGGTTTCACTTAATGTTTCTTTTCCAATATCTGAATGCTCCATCTCCTCCACTGAAACACCAGACTCAGCTGTCTGTTCACACTGCTACAGCTCGCCCTCTGTTACGTCTGACATTTTAGCCTTGTATCCACCATCGGTCCAGTCCACTTCAGTTTGTTACACATTAGAACGGTTATTCTCTCTTTTCCATTGTCAAAAGTTATGGATGGTACCGAGGGCGCTATTTCATACTGTCACCCCTTTTCATTACCCCCCTCCCACTGAGGTACCTAGCACTAGAAGTGGTACTTAAAGGTGGAGCTAGAAACACTTCAGAGAGCTGCCAGAGTGCACGGGAACAAGGCTCCACCACTTTCTCCAAGTGAGGAAACAGAATATTTTCTGTTGAAATTCATAAAAATTTATTAGGTACTCCAAGATCCACTCATCTCTAAAGGATATTTCATGTAGGAGAGCCGATGGTTCACAACATTATCTCATGCACTGAGTGACGCGCAAGAAAACTTTCCCCCCTAAAAGATGGGGCTGATGCCTTTTAAGAGCGGCACTGTGGGTTTTTCCTCAAATGCTTACGCACGTTTTCTCAAAGCATTTTCTTAAGACACAAATGCAAAAACTCACACACAAAACCCAAAACTCCAAAATCAAATGTCCTCTCAAAATGAAACCTTCAAATGTCGCACAAACGCCATCAAATGAGGAGACATTTTGAGGAACTAATTAGACACTGCTGTGCTCTGGAGAAAACACTGCTGTGATAATCTTAAGAGTCTGCCTTTTGCAATTTCAATGTTCTTACATACTGTACATGACCAGTAGCCCACTGTAAACTGTATGTTTTTATACTCAGCTATGAAGTCCAAAAATTCAGGACTGAAATACTGAATATACTTCAGCAAACAATTGGATTTGTACCATGCTCTTTATGCAGAAAAAGAAAAGAAGAAAAGAAAAGAAAATAAGCCCCCTTGCGTATTCTGTAAAAGAGAAACAAAAGAGGTTGCATCCTGTCTTTAGTTTGGGTGTGAGCAACAGACTTCATCTGGGGCAATCATCATAAATGATTATATCTTACAGAAGAGTTTGGCTCTAAAGTGGCTCAAATCTCATCAGACATCACTTGGCTCTCCTCGGCCTTGCTCTTCCTCTTCCCTGTCCTCACCTGTGGCCCTTTTCCTGTATCATTGAAGCTCTGATTGCTAATTCAACACCAGTGAGGAATCACAGCGCACACTAGGAAATCTACGTTTAACCATTTTGAATGGCAGTGTGCTCCATGCGAACACAAGACAGAACATCGTGCCCCGTGTAGAGGTTTGTGTGCGGCGTTTTGAAAAAGCGTAGTTCAGAACAACAATCTGCATGCGAAGCAGGAAATGTGCTTGTACTTTGTGTTTGGTTCAGGAGGTTGGCTCAGTCACAGGTTGTGGTCATTGTGTGTAAACACCTGAGGAAAACTGTAAATGAGCTTTTTTATTCAAGTCTCCAGCTGGCGAACATTAAGAAAAGATGAAAAGACAACAAAACATCCTTTTTAAGATCTGTCTGAAGTTTTTGGCTTATTGTGATGATGAAGATGTTGCTGCTAAACCTCTTGTTTGTGTAAAACTACTTCCTCCGTATAGTGTATTACATTTAATTAGATAAATAAATATTATGATGTAATTACAATATATTCCTAATTGGGTGTCAGGGTCTTCCCTATGATAAATAAGTGACTATAACACTCTGGCAGAGTTTTTGAATGTTTTCAGATGTCATGATAAATCGTTCATATGATTAATCTGTTTTGACTGTACACACGTTTATCTTATTTTCTATTACCTGCTGAATGTTGACATTTTACAAATGCAATTTCCTTTCCAACGCCTTCTCAGGTGGATTTTTTCAAATTGTTCTGAAATTAAACTCTAAGTGAGAATAAGTGACAAGTGAGAACACTTCATCTCTCAAACACACCGTTTCAACAGCAGGTTACTTTTTCGGTTCTTAATCATCCTCCAAATTTTCTGACACTAAAGTTTATCGCTTGCTGAACATTACAATTTATACTCATATTTTTAACCGCCTCGGCCCGGTCTCATTCAGGCAGAGGGAGAGCATGAACAATGAAGAAGAAGCAGAAAAGGGCGGCTTTGTCAGCAACATGTTTCACAAGAAATTCAATGGGATTAGTTGCGTGTATCTCCCGTTTCAGAACATCAACAGAAGCATGAGATGGCTTTAAAATCACTGGGAGGGCAACATATTAAAATTTGAAAGCGCTTTGCAGTCTCTTCTATTTAGTGCCGGACTGTGGTCTTGCCAAGGTCGTAATTTATTTAAAACCAAGCAGCCCTATGATCTAGCACTGAATTAATGAATGCAAAAAAACAGTAGATGTAAGCTCCCAGAGTAGCTTCAGCTGCGTCTCAAAGATTAATACGATGCAGTGTAGTCTCTCCAGCTGTTATAAAGGGAGACCAGAGGACCTTTTTATGTAAATCAGAAAGGGGAGTGTAAAAATGGCGGCACTGTGGTAAACGGAATAAACTGGCTTTCAAGTCCGCTCCCATAAAACACTCAAAACACGTTTGGTCGTTTATGTAAATTCCCTGTTTTCGTGAACAGCCACAGTGGCAAGAGATACGATGCGGGGCCTGTTTTCCGACTGAGGATAAAATGTAGCATGTGAATAAAAATGTCTTCATAATCGCACACAGACATGACTTCTGATTGTACAATATATATTTTTTTTCTTTTCTGTTTTCCGGAGGCAGGTCTGCTCTGTTCCTGTATAGTCTCATTTCAGCTGAAGAAATAAATTCAGAAATGTGCTGAATCCTGATAAAGACCTTGCCCTGGGCCGGCTTATTATTCAGCGCGAGTATTCACAGAGGCGAAGCTGCTTGCTGAAAACCTTTTCTCTGGATTTGAAGCTGTTAAATTTATTTAGCGATTCTTAGTCTAATATTACTCCTGAATTATCGTATGTTAATTATTGCCATCAGGTGAGGCTCCACAGCTTTTTGCCTTTAAAATGTGACATGTTTACCCCAAGACTGTAATTTAGCAGGGACAATTCAGGCTTTTCTTGAGTATTTTTTCTTCTCATGCCACATTATTCTGTTGCTGGGTTACATTTCAGGTGGAAAAGTTCTAAAACAAATGGGATTTACTTTTCCCAGAACAAGGTGCTCTACGCCTCAAACCTGTTTAAGAATACTTCACTTTTTTTGTAGAACTTTAAACACAGTCTTGCTCGCTAAAACACACTTTGCACTGCACACCTACAACACAGCCATCCCTGCGACTCGAAAGCAAGCTTACTTATTGAATTAACTTGTTAAAAGCATAGTTCATGTAAGAGGTGTTGGACAAAGAGGGAGAAGAGAAGCATGAGCAAGTACAAGTAGAGTCATTTCAGGTAAAATCCAAGCAACCATGACAGATCATGGAACGACATGGAGTGCAGTGGGACAAAAAGTGCAACCCAGTTTGAGCAGATTCTCTGTGGCCTCCACAATAAAGATATTCAGAGAAAAGTACAGAGGATAGTTCTTTTGGTCATTTAAAGTTTACTGTATACAGATGTGATAGTACATCACCTTGTCAACAGGGGAGGCACTGGGGGAAAACAGAAATATGCTGTATCATTTTAGAAGAGCAGCTTCTCTTTTTGTAGAATTGCAAGACTGCCATCTGGGGGCGGAAGGACATCCTCTCGCTCCCGGAGCCAAGAGGCTCTCATTGTTGATGCGGTCGGTCAAAACGATGCCATTGGACGATGTGAAAAACAGCACAGCACCGTCGAAGGTGATGGAAATTTTGAGCGCATCAACAGTGTCCATTTTTTCAAAGCTGGATTTAATCTGACAAGGAGAAGCAGGAACGTGATTGGCGTGCGCGCCATTGTGGAAGTCCCCAGTGACCATTTCAGCAACATGACTCTTTGTGCAGCCGTCTGTAACCGCTGGGTTGTCCTCCGTCATGCCGCTTTTGGCCATGTTATTCTGAACCTTCTCTGACATTTCTGAGTGGCTGTCAGGAAGTTCTGCTTGAGCGTGAGCAGCAGGACTGTGAGCAGGCAGAGCATCCCGTCCATGTCACGGCTTTGAGACATCAATTTTCGTCCTCAACCAGCTTTTCATAGATATGTCTCCCAGCATATTACCCTTTCCTCAACCCCTTCTTTTCGTGGTGGGAGATATATGTCCAAACCCACCAGGGAACACCACCAGGGAAAGCCTCCTTCAGGCACACCGGAGGGTTTTCCCTGTAGCGTGTGATCTGGACAAAGTCCTCTGGCTAGATCCAGCATAAAGATGTGATGCTGAGGCAAAACGAATCTCTTGTCTGTCTAACTTTACTACTTGCAGTACCTACAGCACGCAAAATGTTCTGTGTTAAGTTGTGAATAATCTTTGTTTTTGCATCAGTTCATGCTCAGTAGTGTGTTTATATACTGACTGTCTGTGTGTGCATATGACCTGAAAACACTAATTGATTTTGAAAATAGATAAAATTGTTATGATATGAGGCCAGAGTGCATTTTGAAGATATAGTTGGCAGGTTTGAGAAAAGGGTAGAAGGTTTCAAGAAATGTGTCTTCGTGAAGAACTATAATAGATTGGTAGAAAATTAATTAGCAACGATTTGAGTCTTTTTTTAATCAAAAAGATTGTACGGTTTGAGCATGTCTTATGTGTAGATGTGTTTCAACTTCTGAATAAATGCAAATAATTTTTCAGTGTCTCATACTTCTAATTATTGTGACCTTTACTTGATAAAACTTTCTTGTTGTTCCACGAATTTGCTGAGCATTAACTAAATCTTATTTGAGCGTATTAATTAATTTTCTTAGCTTGTCGGTGTATCAGTCATTTTCCAATAAAGACCTGAGGCTGGAGCAGATTTTAATTAAATAAAATTAATAAAACAATCTTAAACAAAGTCACCCATGTGTGGGGAAAATGTGCCACATACACTGTAACAATATCCAGCTCTGTATTACAAAATCCTGAGGTATAAATAATGCAGTGCACAAAAGTAAGTTCAGCACTGGCAAACTGTGTGCATCACTGTAGCTGACTTCAGAGGCTAATCTGTTAGCTCCTAATTAGCTCCATTTGTCGAACACCAGAGAGAATAATTCAACAGCCCTCCAAAACACAAATAAAAACAATACAAATTTAGTACAATTGTCTGTATAATTGAGTTACAAACCAGTTATTATAGCGCTGCAGAATTTACATGAACATGCAAATGTAACCCAAATTTCACCAAAGAAAAGATAAATGGTGAACTGGGTGCTCCTTTGGTGTGGATGCAGCAAAAATTGAGGCTTTTGCAATAAACCACCACAAAGGGGAAGTGTACTCTAACTGAC